>JAZEWU010000022.1:7807433-7831149 GCA_036362915.1 Geotria australis | reverse complement strand
TATTATTATTCATGTTGATATTTCAAAGGCGTTCAATGTTCCACTTATAACCGAACCCGTAAACCGGCGATCCACACAAAGTCGTGACGACACGGTGTTGCGAGACGGTGCCGAGCGCGCCACCGCTGCGACGACCCGAGCCGGTCCCTCGGGCGTCGTTGACCCGCCGGCGCCGTGCCTACCGCGTGCCACAGAACTGCAGGGCCTGCAGGAGATGGTGCAGCAGAAGGTGGTGACGCTGCTCAGCGACCCGGAGAACATCGTGAAGCAGACGCTGCTTGAGAGCGGCATCACGCGCCTCTGCGTGTTCTTCGGGCGCCAGAAGGCCAACGACGTGCTGCTCTCGCACATGATCACCTTCCTCAATGACAAGAACGACTGGCACCTCCGCGGCGCTTTCTTCGACAGCATCGTGGGTGAGCGCCCGGTCCCTTCCCGGCGCCGACGCTGCGGCATGCGCTCCTCGGATAGTTTTGCGGGCGGTTTGCCTTGCCGACAGGGCCTGAAGTGTGACGGTTTCATACGTGCGTGCGTATAGCCCTTAGTCAAAACACCTGCAGGATAAAGGCCCTCCCTGCGTCGTGTCGGGTTATGACGTTAACGAGTTTCTTCTAAACAGCCGATTGAACGTCGGGAAAGCGGTGGCCGCACATCTTGCAGAGGAGAGCGGTAAACGATTTAACGAGTGGCGCTGAGATTCGGCGGGAGGTGCTTTGGAAACGCCCCGCGCCTAATTTCCGCGCTTGTACATGCCTGGTCCAACTTCTGCCTCGACGTCGACAGTTGCGATCCGTGTCACGGCAGGGCACCAAAACGTCTCCCAGTTATTTTAAACGCGGTGTCCGCAAGCGGCTCGCCCTGTCGTACGGCGCGACGGTCACGGTGTGTGCGTGCGCGCGCGCGGCAGGTGTGGCGGCATACGTGGGCTGGCAAAGCTCGTCCATCCTCAAGCCGCTGCTGCAGCAGGGCCTGAGCGACACGGAGGAGTTTGTGGTGTGCAAGGCGCTGCACGCCCTCACCGCCATGTGCCAGCTCGGCCTGCTCCAAAAACCGCACCTCTACGACTTCCTCGGCGACACCAGTAGGGAGCGCTCCCCTGCACCCCCCCCCCCCCCCCCCCCCCCCCCCATACTCCCCGTCATTCTCGTCGTCATGGTCATCGTTATCGTCAAAGTAATTTCCGACTCAAACCTTCATGATTGGCTGTGTCGGGTGGAGGCAGGTTTACTACAACTTTTATTCTTATGTGACCCAACTGAAAACTACTTTAATATGTATTTATTATACACAATTGATTTTAGTGGACTAACCGCTGCTGCCCATAGAGGAGCCCCACAGCAGCCCGTAACACCTGTAACGTACGCACCGCAGGGGAGCCCTCTTCAAACTGACGCAACTGCCGATTAATATTCTCAGTCCCAGCCGCCACTCCTGCCGCACGCAAACCTTCGTACACGTGGAAACCTTGTACTGCACGGACACCCTAATTGTGAGTGATTTGCAGCTGCGGCGCAAACCCCCCAACAAATGTTTGAAGTTCTTGAATTTTCCAAAACCACGCTTCGCGCTTGGCCTGGCACCTCCACCCCCCCTCCCTCTCCGCACCACCTCCCCACGGCCCTCGGTACCCGAGTCCCGGCCAGATCACTAACCCGCAGCAGATGTTTGTGATGCGAAGCAGATGCCCGGCCCCAGCTGTGTCGAGTGGGCCCTCCCACTCGAGGAAGTTGGAGGAAGCCCGCTGTTTATTATCTCGGACCGGCATTCATATCACACTGGACTTGCAATCCAGAGGTCGTCGGTTCGATCTGTTTTAGCTGCCGGCGCGGCAGTTCATACAGCTAGCAGAGTACCTACCCTACGGGCAATCTTGTTTAATGCGTGGGGTCATCCCACATTTTCCAAGACGTCTCGCCAGCGTGGAAGAGTAGGCCAAATTCTTTTTGGAGGGGTTGTCTTGAGCCCTGCAGTGGCGTAGGCAAGAAGTTGTAGGGCTGAACCTTTACCTTGCTTCACAAGTGGGGTGGGGAGCAGGAGGGGGGTAATATGTGATTCTGGCGCTCTTGCCCAGAGGGGAGGACTGTCTCTTTTGAAGTGTCCGGAGTTGACGGGGAATGTTGGGGAGCTGCCTGTTAGCATCCATAACTTACGTCTTGTTTGTGGGTCTGCCACATTCTCTTGAAATAATAATAATAATTAGCATTGAAACCCGGTCGTGTTGGTCGTGTCTGTCATTGTGTAAATATTAGAGTGGGGAGCGGAAGTGTAGTGCACTGCTCTAGGAATCTGGTGACCCGAGTTCGAGTCCTGCTCATGGCCAACATCCGTGATGATTATCTGCACCGGTCCTGGGCCTCCCCCTATGTTGACTCATCCTCAAATGAGTACCTGGTGTGATGTGTAAACGTTGCCACTAGGGAGACAAAGGCGGCCAGGGGTGGTGCTGCCCACCTACCCCTTCGTATGTCATGTTAGCTTTCATAGGTGCAGCACTGTCTCAAAAGTCTGTTAAGGCTATACGGGGGATCTTTGTCTTTTTGTCTGATTATTATGGTGATGGAGATGACTGATGATACAAAACAAGGAGCTGGCATTTATGGGTATATTTTTTTTCTCCCGGTTGGTATAAGAAGAATGCTTTGTCTCGGAGGTGTCTAACAATGATGTTGAAGATGATAATGCTTTTGGTTACAATGACAGTGCACAGCATGATTTTGACGATTTAAAATACTGTACCATGATTGTTTGGACATTCATGATATTTATGACAATGATGGTGATTTTTACGATGGTTTTGATGATGACTACAACAACGATGACGACGACCGGCGACGCCGTTCGCTACCTGTTGGGGCCCTGCAGCCACTGCGTCGCTCCGCTGAGCACGTGGGCCCTCTGCCCCCCGCCGTGTGCCTTGTGTGGCGGCACGCAGCTCCCTTCCTGTGCCACCCCAACCTGTGGATCCGGCACGGCGCCGTGGGGTTCATCTCCACCGTGGCCAAGCGCCTTAACGTGGCCGACGTCCACTGCAACCTGATGCACCTGCTGCGGAACTACATCAGCCAGCCGACCATCCAGGTGCGTTACGCCGCTCCCGTGACCGGTGGGGCACGCTTGAGCGTCTCTGGTAAGCCGTCACCTCGAGTTTACAAGAACGTATAATCACGCGACATTGTAATTTGTCTGGCTGTGTCGGGGGTGGTGGGAGGGTCCTCGCGACATAAATTTGTCCAGATAATCACGCAGCCTAACCCAACAAGGAGGCATGTGTCGACACATTAATTAATTAATTTAAGCTTTATTTGCTCAGCCATGTGAGGTGTTATAGTAACTTATCAGTTTCAAATGGTGCAGGGAAGAGCGGTGGAAATCCGATTAGGGGTTGCCAATGCAGGGCAGTAGGAGCAGAGTGAGACCCAGTGTGAATGTAAGGATGCGCTGGAACCGGATATTAGGATTGTGGACGTGATGAGAGAAGAAGCACAGAATAGAGACACGTGGAGAAAGGAATCTGAGCAGGCGACTCCTTGCAGTGACAGGACTGTTGGATTCAGAAGAAGAAAACTGAGCTGAGATGCTGGGTTAAATTTTTTCCGTGAGACGTTCAGACTGACCGACCGACTGCGCCGACAAAAGAATAAAATTAACTCCAAGGTCGACGGGTGGAACAGAGGTCACCGCCGAGGTTTGCAGTCCGGGTTCCCACCGCCGCCTGTAACCAAACGCGGGTCGTGGGCCCGAGCGCCTCGCGGACGATGACGACGAGTCCCTCCGCGTGTGCCTTTCGCCGCCGCCGCCGCCCAGGTGGAGGAGACCATCGTGCTGCTGAGCGTGCTGAAGGCGCCCCTGTCGCGCCCCATCTTCGACTACGTGCTTAAGTCGCGCGACATCGCCGCCCTCTTCAACCACCTGGAGGACCGGCAGCTCATCCGCAACGTGCGCCAGAGCCTGGAGAAGCCGGACGACCCCGCCCTGGCGCAGCTCCTGCGCAAGCTCTTCTCGCAGGTGCCGCCGGAAAACCGTTTTGCGGGAATCCCTCCCGAGAGCCGCTCTTCCGGGACAGCCGTGTCGTCGGGTTAATGTGCTAGTAGCCTAACGACACGGATGCTTCCAGCGTGGGAGGCGAAGCGTCGCGAAGGAGAGAGGAGGAACGCTCGACACGGCTATCCGGAAAAGCAGCTCTTGAGAGAATTCTCATACATCGTCCATCCAATTCAGCACCCCTGCATGTTTACCTCGTTGCGTTTAATTGTCAAATATACATTGCAGTACATTCGAATGCGATACAGTGCGGGTTTATACGGCGTCTCTAACTGCGACCACATCCTGATAGGTCCGTCGTTAGCACATGACCGTGATGTTTGGCACGGCCTGTGCACGATGTGCCACGCCACCGCCCACTCTTCCCAGCTCGTGGTTTTTTTGTATGTTAGGTTTATTTTAAGCTGTAGTTTGTGTGTGTGTGTGCGTGCCTTTTATGTTTCAATCGTTGCATTGACCGGCGTCGTGAGATGCCCCGGCATGTAGTTGTTGTATTAATTGTTACGACTATTCATAGTGTTATACCTACGGGCCCATGCACCAACGGTTTGTCCTATTTTCAGGGCCTTCTCTGAGTGGAGTCTTAGTGTTCATTGTGCAGCCACAGTTCCAGCTTAGTCAGGGTCATATTTGAGTTTCGGGTCAGTGGGGCAGAAAAGGCAGGTGCCTGCCGACCTTACCGATGATTGACTGATGAAGACCGGCTCTTAGCCTCTCTGTTGGCGATACACCCTGGAAATCGGGAGCTCAGGGCTTAGCACGCTGCGCTACGAGCCCGGAGAGCTGAGTTAATTGAGTTACTTTCAAGGCCACGGCTGACATCGGTGTTGAGTGATAACTGAATGGGTCCCGGGCTCCCCTTTCAGCAGCTCGCGCTGCCGTGAGCTGTGTGCTACGAGTGACCCCCGCGACCCGCACAGCGCGGGGATCCCGTGGGGGTCGTTTAACCGAAATGTGTAATGATTTCACCAAACAGACACGTGCACTACAAATATACATAATACGACACTTTTCAGTTAAACTGTAATGCCTCGAACGCGGGAGGCGACACGTTGCGAAGGAGCGAGGAGGAACGCTCAACATGGCTATTTCAAAAGAGCAGCTCTTAAGAGCAATTCTAATACATCAAGCCGTGAAAACCCACATCAAAACCCACGTGAATAGAAAGAAACGGCTGTCAATTATACGCCCGGTAAAAACTGTTTCTGCTTGCTGCAGCATAACTTCACCGTGGCTGTGCGTCTCTCATCCTCCCATCGCCCGATAAACCCCGGTAAACGCAAGCAAAGCTGTCCTCGGCACGCAACCACGGGCGCGTGCCGCGCTCGTCGCTGTGCCGGCGGGCGGCGCGTCTCGGCACCACGCGGGACATGTGGAAGCGATAACGCGGCTGTCAAGCGGTCCGCAGAGCAGCGCGGCTCCGCACGTCCCGCCCCGTGCCGCTAGGTTTCCCCGCATCTGCCCAGCGTTACTCTCGCCGCGACCTCGAGTCGGCGGTTAAAACGCACGGGCTGTCCCTAGCACGTCATAAAATAAGAGTCATAAACTCATTGAGCTCTTTACCAATCCACCGGTGGATGAAAGTACTGTGCCCGGGGTAGGTCCGGCGTGGGGGTCGCTTAGCCATACTTCACCGTGCTGGTCAGTGCAGGTTTGCAGAGCCTTGTAAGGAAATGTAAATTGTTCCACCGGGCTCATAGCGCGGTGTGCTAACCAGTGTTCCGTCACGCCATTGTTCCAGGTATGCGGATAGTCCATCCAACTCAAGGTGTTGTCATCAGCTTGCAAGCTCACTGAGTACAAATTAACCAACATATACCAACCACCAGGGAGCATCATTAATCGGCACTCATCCACGCGCTCACCCACTGTCTCACCCACTCACTCATCCACACACCCACACTCACCTGCACACCCACTCAGTCACTCACCCACTTACTTAATCATCACCCACACAGAGAGTTAATGGGCACTAGTCAACAATACAGGATATAGTTTGTGTTTGTCTGCAAGGACATTTGTCAACGTCCCGAAGACCCCAAAGGTGCAAGTTGCAGGCGGCACGCTGTCCCTGTCCAAATCGGAAACGGTTGAGGAGGACCCAGTAACAGATATTCCGAATTTAATCCTGGTTGACAGACGGTAGGGTCCGGGGTGATGTGGTGATTTATTGGGGCCTGTGCTGTCCACTCTTCGTGCAATTCTGTCCAAAGGCTTTTTCAATGAACTATAAGCTTGGATTTCAATAAAGGGACAGAGTGTCAATGTTTTCCAGTGGCGGTGTAATGAACAGCTAGGGCACAAGCCTAGGCTGCCCATTACAGAACGCTTTACTGCGCTTATGAGTATAAACATATTGCGCGTAGAACACGGCTGCTTCCCCGCTAAGCCTCGCGACGATCGCGCCGCTCGTTACGTATGCGAATTACCCCGAGAGAGGGGCCCGTACGCCCATACGCACGCACGCACGCACGACCGCGGGCCTCACCGCTGGCGGCCGAGCGGAGGTATGCTCGCCGACGCTGGCTGAGACTAATTAGTGGTGAGCGGGCGGCGCGCGGGGCCCCGCGAGGGGCAGGAATGCCGCGCGCGCGCCGCTCCGCACTCGCACGCAGCTCCGCGCGCCGGCACCGCGGTCGGGGATGCACGGCGATCGGTGCTGTCGACTTACCCTGCCCCTGTTCAAGTCCAGGCTCAAGGCCTCCCTTTGTTTGTCCACCGGTGACTGGCTGCCTATCTCTGGAATAAATATGCCCTTGTTTCTGTACAGCTTGTAGGAGACGGGGTCACGTGTAGACACCGCAGCATTAATCCACATTGCGTTGTACAGTAACCGTTTGTGTTACGTTGCTGCCAGTAAAACCTGGAACATCATCCCTGATTACAGTCTGAGCGGAGTTTTTGGCAGACGGCTCCAATTTTGTATTATGCCTATGCCGATCATTCTTTGAAGCGATCGGGCCGGCCTCGGGGCTTTAGTTACGCCACTCAGAGAAGCTCAATGAGCGCACACGTTTCTCTGTTTGTGTTATACCGGGGTCTGAGCCGCGGCTGGAATGCTTCGATACGTCGCCAAAGTGTATTTTGGCTTTACAGGCGTGCATGAGCTAAATGGGTTTCTCCGGGTCTTTTATCCCATTCATTCGCTGGCACACATGGGATTTATTTTGTTAAGCTTTTATGGGGGGACCCGGAATTTTTTGGGGAAGCTCAGGGTGGTCTTGGCGGGCGCTGTGTGGGCAGTGCAGCTTCTCGGCCTTCGGTTTACAGACCGCTCCGAACTTAATCCGTTTACTTGCAGCGAGACACGTGGACGTGACCCGGCAGCGCTCGCGTCTGCGTTAGAGAAAGCGGGTGAACGGTGACCAAAAGCAGATCACTGTTTAGTGGCGGAAACGCGATGTCTTCTGTGTAGAGAAAATCTAGATGGATAGCCGGCAGTAGAATGTATGGAGCGATGCATGTATGCTTGCTTGGATTTGCATTGAAAGATGTGGAGAGGAACACATGACTCAGAGAAGACTGAGAATTTCTCTCAAGAGCTGCGCTTTCAGGATAGTCGTGTCAAGCGTTCCTCCTCTCTCATTCGCGACATTTCGCCTCTCAAGTTGGAAGCATCATCGCGGCTATTCCAAAAGAGCAATTCTCATACATCCAGCCTTGAAAACCCACATTAATTCAGAGAGAATATTGTCAAGGATTGTAAGTGGGTTTTGACAGGACAGGTCAAAAGGGACGATAGCCGGTGGTCAAGGATATCGACGGGGTGTCAGCCAAAGGAGCGAACTCACACGAGACGATTCAAACTGCACCTTGTAAGAATTCCGTCTCATGAACGGACTGGGTCCTGTTTAAGGAATGTGGATTTTGCTTGCTCAAATGGTCATTTTTGCTGTGTATTGTGTCTCAATGTTTTAGGCAGTTCTTGAATTAATTTGGCTGCCTTCAGTAGGGTAGGTCCCTAATAGCTACACGGTTTAAAAATAAAGTTGTGCTCATATTGCATCTTCTTTACAAGAGTTATCGTGCCGTGCCATCATACGCGGATTGAGAGACAGACAGACCGACACAACTCACTCGCTCACGCGTCCAACTTCAGCCCGGACGGCGTTAATAACGGAAAGGGGTCGCGATAACCGCGGCCGCCCGTTCTCGCGACAGGGCATGACCTCCTCGGACGAGGAGAAGCTGCTCGCGCTGCGGGAGTACATGGTGAAGGTGCACAAGGCCCGCGCCACCATGGTGGAGCTGGGTCCCGAGGACGAGGCGCTCCCGCGGGGGACCGTGAGCCTCACGGCGCGCGGCGGCGTCAAGCCGATGCCGCGGCACGCCGACCTGGGCCGCGCCGGCCCCGCCGACGCCGACGAGCGGAAGGGTACGGTCTCGCCGGGCGATGCGGCCCACCGAGCCGCAGCGCGGGTTTGCGGCCTGAGCTTCGCCGGCGGCCGCCCTGGTTGATGCCGCGGGCACGTCGAGTCGTAAACGCTCGGTCGTCTGCTTTACAGCGCAATGTTAAGGAGCCAACGATGTGATGCGGAAAATAGTCGGCCAGGTGTGCTGTTGCCGTGGTCACAGTTTTTCAGATGTTAGGAGTTGGTCGTTGGGCCGTTGGGCCGTGTGTCTGCTTCGTCGCGCAAGCTCCCGCTTAGGCCCGTAACGGCACGTCACGTTGAAACTGGTTCTTGCACTCAAGGTACGTGCGTCGAAACGTGTGCGTGAGAAACGATAACTTATTGTTTATCCAATCGAGTTGTAAACATTACGATAATGTTACGGTAGGCTAATGGTGCGAACACAGCTGGACAAACGAGCCCAGTAGATCAATGAGAAACAACACAAACGAGACCGTTTCAAACTCAGAGGAAACAACGATTGACTCGAAGCAAACTGCTGCTGCCACAGAATTGTGAGGATTCATCTCGTAACGAGCACATGGGGGGGAGGGTTGGGAATTGCGACGCGCTGAATGGGAAGCGTCTCCGGCGCGAAGTGAATGGGACCGTCGCGCTGTCTCAAGTTCTGGTCGCCAACAATTCCCATCTGTTCGGGCCCCGTAGCTCCTGGATACGGGACGCCGCGTCTCAAGCTCAAGTTCTCGCGTTCGCAAACCCCGACGCTGTCCGCAGCGTGAGCAGTGGCGCTGGGATCTCCCCGGCTCCCTCCCCACCGCCTCCCTCCCCACCACCTCGCCTGCTTCCAGGCGACTGAGCAGAAAAAATCTGACGCGGGATTAAATATCGCGAGCGCCGCTCCGCTGTCCTCACCGTGGCCTCCGTGGCCGCGCTGAGTGCGCATTGTGCGCAGCACGGTGGCGCAGCGGGAGCGTCCGTGTCTCACAGAAAGAAGGTCCTGCCCCAGACTGTTTGTTCCCCGCCTCGGGAACCTTTATGAGGTTCCCGAGGTGGTATTGCTAACGACTGCACATGTTTCTAGTTTTCTTCAGCCAGTCAATAAGGGGTATGATAAGTATCAGAAAGAAAAGCTTGTGCAGGAATCGTTCAGGTTTTTATCTCCAAGTTTCAGCCATTCCTTTGATCAATGTGGACAGTTGTCTGTCGGGTAATTCCCCAATAGCAGCATGACTCCATACTAAAGTTTAGGTCATTTCGGATCATCATTTTATGAGAGCTATCACGCCTCCGCGTTACGGACGGATGGACGGACAGAGCTAACGTACGTGGATGCTTTGGTTGGAAAGCGTCCACGTACAACCTTAAGAAGCGTGACATTTACGCAGATATCTCGCGGACAACGCTTTTGAGACGCCCTGTGTGTTATTTTTAGCTGTGAGAGTAAACTAGATAACCTGGAGGAAACCCATGCAGAACAGAGGGAGAACATACAAACCCCACACAGACTAGCACCCGTGCCTGGAATCATACTGCGCCAACGGTCTGCCACCCTACATAACGGGACACATGTGGAATCCCCTTAACGGGCAGCATGAACGGTCTCGGGGAAACTCAGATCTCTTTTCCCTGTGTTCCACCTCTTCGTGCCCACTAACCCGGCACCGCTGTGCGCGTCGCCCCCTTGCCAGGCGGCGCCAAGAGAGCCGTGCGAGCCGACACGTCCATGAACGAGGAGTGGAGGAGCATGTTCGGGGCTCTGGATTCGCCGGGGATCGCCATCAGCAAGTCCCCGCTGGGGGGCACCGGCGGGGCCCAGGACGCATCGCAGGGCGCCGGCTCCAGGTCCCAATCGGCCCCGCCAGCCATTCCCGTCGTCATGTCGCAACTGCAGGTGAGAATGGCGCACGTGCACGCGCGGGTTTCAGCAGGAATCCCTGGGCCACATACGGTCCATGGCGCCTCCGAGTCCTTCTCTCGTCGAATGGATATCTTCGACATTGAATGAATATGTGCGCATTATAAATGTAAAATTATTATTATTATTTGACACCAATGACCTGAGACTTTATTTTATGAGGCTCACGATTTCATGGATTGTAACGTTATTGTGGTGGGGGGGTTTGCGTGTTCCATTGAACCCCAGAGCTATGTTGCCTTGAGTCCAGCACTCATGGTAGAGTCTCCCTTAGTGAACAGGTCTGAGGGGACGTTCCAAACAAAGGACTATCCGAAGACCCTCCGACTAAAGGAGGTCGGATTCAGGAAGTGTATCTGACTACAAAATTCTTCTTCCATGCCCACAGCATTGGGGGACAATCCTGTGGACATCCTGTAGTTACATCCAGGCCGTGACTCACGATGCGGACTTCTGTCTCCGTTAATGGATAAAAAGGCTGGAAAGTCACGGCCATGTGCTGCGTTACGGTGACAGCTCTGTGACGTCCCTGCCACACGTCTTGCATACCCCAGTGCAGTGACGTCGCTTCGGTGCTATAATGGTGCACCAGACCTTCATTCGTTTTCTTTTCCACTATCGACGATTCGAACTCCTGTCAGGACACACAGCCTGTGTACGCATGGGCAAGACAAGAGCTATTGCTGGCTTGCCTTTGTAAAATAAACGTCACTCCAACGTTCGCACTTAGCTCGGGAACGTGGGCCAGCCTCCAACAATAACACGAAGTCCGTTGGATTTGTAAACAGTTGCACCCTGCAAGGACGTAAATGCCCGAGCGTCCGCACCTGCATTCAGTGTTGCTGCCCCACTTTAAACACGCACTTGAAACACGAAGGTTTATTATTGTATGCGCAGCAATCGAGGCGGTTTATTTATTTCTTCAATGCGGTGTTAAAACGTGCCCCCCGTGTGCAAAGCTCAGCTCACGAATGCGCACTGCGTCCCCGACCTCTCGTTCCTCCCTCCACCACGCTGGCTTCTCGGAAATCAGATGAGGAGGAGCGGTCGTGCATATGTGCTTCACAACGCGCGTTTGTCACCAGAAGTTACATAATTGGCAAAAACAACTGCGGCGCTCACGCCGGGCGCACAGGAAGCAATGACAACGGCTCTTGATGAGCAGCTCTTCCGAGGAGAGCAAGTCCTCTTAGCGCTGCTGTAGGTGCCCGAGTTTTCGGCAACCGTTTCACAAAGTTTTGTTCGTACAAGTGGATAGCTGCGAGAGTTGTTGTAATAACAATCATTTTATTTTACGCAGCGTCGTTCTTGGTAATTGCATCCCAGATCACTGGAGAATCTGTAAAGCACACGGTGTTTCGCACGGGGCCGCGGGAAGCTACAAAGAGGGAAGGCGGCCATAACCGGCGCAGATGATTGCCCAAGCTCTGTGATACTATTTTGGGAAGTTTGGCCAACTTCAGAACCCATATTACAGTCAGATGTACAGAGGTAATGCGTAATCGCCCTCTGCAAACAGAATCCCGGGTACGGCTGTATCGGAGAGGTCGCCTGATCGATTCGCTCGTCTGCCGAAGCGTCGCGGCCGCGGTGGCGCCGACTGCTTTGGTAACACGAGAGAGAAGCGCGCCTTTGTCCGCGCCATCCCATCGGCGCTAACGTGCTGTGACGGCTGTGGCCGGGGCGAGCGGTGCGGTAACACAGAAATAAACCGCCTCTGACAGTCCCCTAAACGGTTCCAACCCCACCCCGTCTCGCTGCCTAGAGCAGATGTTTGTCGGGCGAACGGAACGACGGGGGTAGGACGCGAAAAGCATGCACACGCGTACATATACAGGGCTGCACATGTACACGTATGCTGCACATGTGCAGCCCTTTGATCCACTGCTGGATGAGGGCCTTCCCACAATGTGCTGAGCATGGGAGAGAGGAAGAATTCCCGACATGGCAATCCCAAAATGGCTGTTCCCAGAAATTCCTGCCTGGGATGTTTAGCGAAACATTTTTTTTAATGTACACGAGTGAGAATTGCTCTACCCCGAAAGAACAGCTCTTAAGAGCAATTCTCATAGATCGAGCCATGATAACTATACTTCTTTGCGATTCTTCGAAGCGCGATGGTTAAATTACAGTTTCCCATTTTCTTACACAGCCCCTTGTATTTTCATTGAACTCCGCAAGGTCTTTTGAGCTGCAGAGGTTGGGTAGTAAAGCACAGACAAGGCAGTGTTCCATAGTATGGTCTGCTTCTCCACATTCACAGGTGGTTGGGCCGGTCTTGTAGCCCCATCTGACCGAAGCATCTTTTGATCGTCCCGTTCTAGTTCTCAGGTGGTTGAGTGTCTTCCACTGAATCCATGGTGCATGATAACTATACTGCACCACACTTTGTGAAGGCAGGGAGCATAGCAGCCACATTTCGGTGCTGCACGCGTTTGAGCTAGAGTTTTCTGCACTGTCCCCGACGTAGGACAGTATCGCAGCTGCCTGCGACGCTCTGGCGTGCACGGTTGGTCGCCCACGCGAGCACTGCTCGGCCTCAATCATCCCCGCTTCGATACCAAAAAATCCCACGAGATCGGGTGCATTCTGAGCGATGTAATCGTTGACGGAAGCATTCGAGGACAAAAGGATCGGCGCGTGACCTCGACAAAGGACCGGGCGCGTTGTTGTGCTTCCAGGAAACCTTTGTTCTATTTGGGAGCGCGTCGGGCGCCCGTCTGTGCTCCGCGAGCCGCAGCGCGGAGTGCGTGCGATGTGCGCTTCTCGTTAAAATGTCGGCGCGGTTTGCAGCCGTGCGGTGAGACAACCCGTACCCCCTCCGTGGCCTGCCGTCGCAGCCCGTTCACGCGGAATAGAAATAGTTGTAATTTTACAGACGTCTCTTGCGCCCTGTCTGGGCCACGTTCGGTGGTGATTTCAAGGCCAAGTTCATTACCGTTGCCAAAGAGATTCGTGAAGGGGAGATGATGCCGGATGGTTCTGAATCAAAAAAAAAGTTGCCAGAAATGTATGAAAATAGTTTCTAAGTTTACTAATCTGTTGTTGTCGCCCACTCTCTTGGCCAGAGGTCACTTTCAAGGATTTCAGAGGTAGTCCTGCGATATCCGCTTACATGGACCGTTCTCTTGGGGTTGCTGTGCTGTCTGAGAAATCCCAATGGGTTGTTTGACCCATGACATGACGCTGATAGCACGATGTGGATAACATTGAGCAAAAAAAATTAGACAAAAATGTTTACATTTAAACAGCAGTTTGTTGTTTGGGTTGCGTCCTGTATTAACCGAGTCACGTTTCCCAGGCTCGGGATGCTGCGGCCTCCTCTCCTCCGAAGAGGGCGGCCGTTGCCCAGCAGCATCATCAGCAGCACCACCATCAGCCGACGCCGGGGCCACCGGAGGGCCCGGCGGGAGGCTACCAGCCTCGGCACGCGCCGTGCCGCGCCGAGCTGGCACAGCTGCTGAAGCAGCGGCGCGAGCAGCACAGCCAGGACCGCGCGCTGCAGGGCCTCATCGACCGCGTCGAGTGGGAGAGCCGCCCGCCCCCGCCCGGTACGCACACCGTGCTCTATCCACGGCCGGATGAAGGCCTCTCCCTGCTGACGAGTGGGTCGCTTGATCACATTTCACCCCGTTCTGGGAATGATCTCCATGTCTGCTCCACAGTCTTTCATATCCCGGCTCACCGCTCTCAACCGCCTCGTTAATACCCGGCCGACCACTCGATGCTGCTATGATTATCACCTTCCTTCCGGTGTGGGGTTTCATCTCTTCATTTGGAATGTGCTAGCCATGCGTGCCGTGATCTGTCCACTGCTGGACGAACACCTCACCCACAGCAAAGGGGTGAGGTGGATATCGCTAAAGAGCAGCTCTTGAGAGCAATTCTCACTCAGCCATGAAAAACTACATACACAACCTCATGAGTATTAAACCGTCATTCGTCATCACCATTACCTTCAGCTATGATCAATCCACTGCTGGATGAACGCCTCCCTAAGCCATCGCCATCGGCTGCCAATCCTGAGAGGTTGAGCCGCCTCGCCTGAGATCACGTGCGGGGGAGAGAGGGGCCCTCGTAGCGGACAGAGCGGCACGTGCACCAAACTGACGGGCGCTCGTGCCCATGTCTCCCCCCGTGCGCGCGGTGCCAGGCTGGCGCCCGAAAGGCCTGCTGGTAGCGCACTTGCACGAGCACCGCGGCGCCGTCAACCGCATCGGGGTGGCGCACGACCACGCGTACTTCGCCACCTGCTCCAACGACGGCACCGTGAAGGTGTGGGACAGCCAGAAGATGGAGGGGAAGAGCTCCACCACCAGGCGAGTGGTCTCCGGGTCCTGCCACGACGATTTGAGGCATCGATGCATCTTACCGCAGAGCGTCGGTTGGGGTAAACGCGAATACTATACAGTCTCTTGTAGACTTACGACGGGGGTACGTTTGGTGTCACAGAACATGTAACACTTGGGAGTTTATTACCGATGTGGACAGGAATAATCCACATACGGTAAAAAAAAATGAAGGTAGATATCGCTGCTGCACTCGTGGAACATTTCAGTAGAGGTCTGCAAATGGTATCGGATTTCACAGGCGTCACATATTGAATATGTTTTCACGTGAATAAAATCTCCCGTGCGCCATTGGTGTGGCACATGGCTAAATAGGAGACACAGTTGACTGACGTGACTCCTGACCAGAATTTGAACCCACAATGTGGCGCCGTTTCTGATATATAATTCACAAAATACGGGTGGCTTAATTCAGGAAATCGTAAATCTCCCTTCTGCGTCTGTTGGTTGTTATTAATAATTTCTGTAAATCATTCCCTGATGTTGTCTGTTGAATGTAACCTCATTCTCACCACTCAGTCAGGTCGAACGAGAATTTGAGATGCCCAGGCCGTGACGTGATATGATTTCCCGAATGATGAACTTTCTGTGCGTGTGGTGGCGACCAGGTCAAAGTTCACGTACACGCGCCAGGGCGGGCACATCAAAGCGCTGGCGTTCTGCCAGGGCTCGCAGTCGCTGGCCACCGCCTCCGACAACGGCTCCATTCACGTGCTCAACATCGAGACGAGCAGCAGCGCCAGCAAGATATCGCTCACGCACAGCCGGTGCGGCACCATCACACGATCACCGCCAGCAACACACAACCCCACATCCATATAACCACAACCACCCTACCATCACATCATCACACCACCGCTCCTTTACACCACCGTGCCACCGTGTGACCACACCATCGCGTTACCACATGGTAGCATGACCGCACCAGCTGACCACCATGCGCGTAATACACAACTTTTTACGATTTTAAAGAGATCCTTAGGCTATCGGTTGGACCGATTGGGCAGAAGGAGGGAGAGAGTACAGAGGATTGTTTATTTTGGATGTTTATTATTACAGCAGAACAAATACCCAGTGAGCTTGGAAGCTCTTTACGGGACACCTGCGACACAGCAAACATGCGAGTCGCTGACAACAAAAATTGGGGACGGACTGTTGAGACGGGACAGTTTCCACGAGCTTCACGCGAACGATGCTGATGCTGTTTCCCCACCGTCTCGGAACGCAGAAGCCTGGAGTTGTCGCAGGACGGCTGCGTCGTCGACATGCACCACTTCAACGCCGGCGCGCAGTCTGTGCTGGCGTACGCGACGGTGAGCGGCGCTCTCGTGGGCTGGGACCTGCGGGCGCCGGCGGGGGCGGCCGCCTGGGGCCTGCGCCACGACCTGCGCTACGGCCTCATCACCTCCTTCGCCGTCGACATCCGCCAGTGCTGGATCGCCGTCGGTGCGTCGCTCGGCTCGCCGGGTTGTTCCGGCTTCCTGCGTCGGACGTTTCCTCCCACGGGTCGGGGGAATTTACGGGTCGGGGGAATTTACGAGTCGGGAATTTTACGAGTTGAACCCTTTGGCGGTAATCCGGGTCTAACCGCGACCGCGGCGGAGCGTGCGCCGGCCATTGTCGCGCACTCGCAGGAGGCACAGACGTCAAGTGGGTTCGTGAGCTCAATGTACGGAGTTGTGACGCGGCGCGTGTGGGGGGCCGCACGGGGAATCGTTGTCTCCGCCAGGCACGAGCAGCGGGACGATGGTGTGCTGGGACATGCGCTTCCAGCTTCCCATCACGACGCACACGCACCCGACGCACGCCCGCATCCGCCGTCTCTCCATGCACTCCGACCACCACTCTTGGGTGCTCGCAGGTCAGCACCGCGTCGCACCGCCCGCGCCACACACAACCCACGCTTCACACCACGCCACCCGCGCCACACAGAACCCATGCCACACACCACACCGCCCACACCACCCACACCGCTCCCCTACAGCACCACCAGGACCACCGTACTACCCACAAAGACAAAGATCCCTCGTATAGCCTTAACAGACTTTAGGGGCAAGTGCCGTTAGCGAGCACCTATGAAGGCCGATACGGTGCACGAGGGGGTGTACCGTGTCGTGAGTGGGATTCGAACTCGGGTCGCCAGGTTTGTAGCCCAGCGCGCTAACCACTGAGCCACCGCTACACACGCCACCTGCACCACCCACATTGTCCAAATTACAGCGCCCCCACCATTCACACCTCGCGAGGCATGTAGCGATGACTCCCTATACTAACCGATTAAAATATATTCCTATGCTCACGTTCCTCATATCGAATCGTGCGCTTAACAATTGATTACAACTTTCCGAAACTGTACCAAAGATGCTATCAAATGCAGGACATTATACAAACGAAATACTGGTAAATAGACACTAAACTCTGATTTTGAATTGCATTGCGACTCGTGGAATCACCGTGCGAGTGAATAGTGAGGTGCCTGCCGCTCCGTTCACACTCCCTGGCTGGCGCGCAGCTCCCTCTACTGAAAAGTTCTTGAATATCCCTGCCAGAGATGGTTGTCGATCAGGTGGGAAGGGGGGGTTGCGATACAAGCAAATCCGTAGAAAATTGAAGATACTTTCACTCCTGGGTGGATTTTAAGATATCTTATAACAAGAGGCAGTCGGTCGTAGCTAGAGGAGGAAGGTTTTGATTATTGGCTTGAACAGCGGCATGGAGCCTACAGCACGGATGGCTGGGGAAAGGGACTTCTAGACTATGGAGTAAGCGTGTGGAGTAGAGTTTGGAGACGTAGGCAGGGGCGAGTCCACGGAGGATCTTGACGACGGAGAGAGCACGATCTACTCCGAGCTTCAGCAAACACCCCGCGAGAATCTCGGCAGTGCCTGCCGACTGCTCACCGGGGCGTGTGACCGGTGTGCAGCCGTGCAGAGCAACAACGAGGTGTCCATGTGGAACATGGAGACGGGGGCCAGGCAGCACACGCTGTGGGCCAGCGGGGCGCCGCCGCTCTCTGAAACCCAGGTGAGCACACCGTCACACTCGCACGCAACGCAGGTGACTGGCGCGCACAAACGCACGCCTCCACCGCATCTACCAAAATGACAAATATCCCCCGTATACTCTTAACAGAGAGTAGAGTCAAGTGCTGTTAGCAATCACGCATGCAAGCCACAACGGCACACAAAGGGATGGGTGGCTAGCACCACAGCTGGCCGTAATTGTCTCCCATAGTGGCGATGTGTGCACACCGCTCCCCCACTGCCCAGCCGAGTGGTTCGCCCTTGAGCCTGCCCCACGCAGACTGCTGTGGCTCCTGGGTGGTCCGGCTAAAGCAACGCGGCACAGGTCACCGAACAGCGGCTCTCACCATGGCAACAGGGGCAGCCAGGAGGATTTGGCTACAGAGCCACGTGGTGGGGCTAGCTTAGCGGTTAGCACGCTGTGCTACAAACACGGTGACCGAGGTTTCATTCTCACCTATGGCCTCACCGGCCCTGCCCTCCCAATTCATTAATGCAGCCTGGTGAAGTACAGTCAACACCTTGACCGAAAAAGTTATTTTTGTATAGCGCCGGGTGTTTCGTTGGTGAGTGTTAAGCGACCCTTTGATCTATGTTTGTCGGTTTTTAATAGGGTACATTTGTAAGAGCAACAGATTTGTAAACCAACGTTTTGTTCGTATTGGACCTTGGGCTCGTGTCCCGTGCAGGTCTCGAGCGACAGCGTCCACGGCCTCTACTACAGCCCGGCCGACGGGAACCCCTTCCTGCTCACGGCCGGCTCCGACATGCGGATAAGGTTCGAGCCCCGACACCGGGATCCAGCCTGCGTTGCTCGCCGCAGGGCACCGAAATTCCCCCCATCTTGGCCGGTCTCCGAAGCTAAGCCAGGTTGAGCCCGGACGGTGCTTGGACGGGTGATCGTCACGGGTTGTTGTGCGGCCGCGGGGATAGGTAGTGGGCAGCGGGAGGGCTGCGCGGCGCATTTTTGGGATTAAATTGAGAGACGGGCTAATGACGTAATTCAAGCTGGGGCAGGACGCGTGACTAGTCGGTGACGCCTGGTGAGCGACCGTATTGACGGAGCGGCGCGGAAGGACCAGACCGCGTCCGAGAAGGACACCCACCAAGGAGACGGAGCGATGAAATCGGCCCAAGTGCAGGCGCTGGGTGAGTTATTACATCGCAGGATTGTGGTAGACCGTCGCAGGTTGAGGAGCCTGTCATCCAGCAGTGGTTTGATGAGACGGCGGTGACAGTGGTACCATAGCCGCCACAACGCTAACCCTTATCGTCGTGCCCGCGCCGCACAGGTACTGGGACCTGGCGTACCCGAAGCAGTCGTACATCATCGCCGGAGCCGCCAGGGACAGTCTGCACCCGTTCTCCGTGTCCTACCAGTCCAAGATCATCGAGGGCACAGAGGTGGTGCAGGTGGGTGGCTGCGTGGACCCGCGTCTGTGTGCCGGCCTGCGTTCGGAGCCACGGTGTTTCCGTAAACAAAACTAAAAATACCTTGAGTGGAAATGTTTCTTCCCATGCCTCACAATGCGGATCGCGGTGGCTCCTTGGTTGGACGCATTCGTGCCAGGTGGTGTTGTGTGCGTCTCCTGCCGGGAGTGTAAACCACCGAGCACTGGCGAAGCAACGTGTTGCCCCATTGCTCATAATCGGGGCTTAATATTCGTTCGTCATCAGTACCTGCTTAACCCTGTAGAGGGTCGTGGTGAGCCGGACCTTACGGCAGATTGAGGGGACAAGGGTTATACCCAATATAGGACGCCAGCCCATCACAGGGCACCGGGGGAAGTTTCCATCCATCCATTTTCAGAAACCGCTTAATCCTGTATAGGGTCGCGGTGAGCCGGAGCCTATCCCGGCAGACACAGGGCGCAAGGCAAGGGCTATACCCAGCATAAGACGCCAGTCCATCGCAGGGCACCTGGGGCAATTTACTCAGTAGGCCAATTAACCTGGCAGCATGCTCACCGCAGGCGGGGTCGCTCACCAATGCCGCCCGCAGGAGACGCAGAGCAAGCCCAAGCCGTCCACGCTGGAGGACCGGCCGCGGCGCGGGCCCGACATGCCACCCGTGGGTCACCACGACATCATCACCGACATCTGCACCTTCCAGACGAGCCAGGCCTTCATCGCCAGTGCGTCTCGCGACGGCATCGTCAAGGTGTGGAAGTGAGCGAGGGAGCGACGGAAGGAGCGCCCCAACGCTCCTTCCGTCGCGGCTCCTCCGATAGGAGCTGCCGAGCAGAAATGCTTGACACTCGGCGAGATGTATTAACCCAAGCGCGGCTTCTGCCAAGTTAACCGATTACAAATGCCAACTGAATTTAATTCCTATAACGCTTAGCCCAATTTCTTAAATTCCCCCACCCCCACTTCCGCCGACTCAGAAGTACACCGGATCGGCAGGTCGTTTGTGGTGGGGTAAAATGTGGGTATAAGAATTGCTCTTAAAAGCTGCTCTTTCAGGAGAGCCATGTCGAGCGTTCCTCCTCTCTCCGTTACTCGACACGGCAATCCCGAATGAGCAGCATTTAATAATTCTCATATATCAAACCGTAAAAACCTACATCAATAAAGTTTGTGTACTTCCACCTCTTGAGAAACTTGACCAACAGGGAGGAATGAGACTAAATACCCTCTGGAGGGATTGTCTAGAGCTCTCTCGAATGTTTTGCCCAATCCGTTGTTGTACGTACTTTCTATGCTCCCACACGTATGATCCCCGGGACTCACCAGCTCGCACTGACCAGCGTGGTGAAGTACGTCAAATGACCCCCACGACCCGCTTGGCATGGGCAGGCATGCGTAGAAGTGCTGTACACAACGTTTTGCCCGTGAAGATGGCGCATACGTTGTCTTATTCCCATTTGCAGGCTGTTCCTATTTTGAAAATCAAATCTCTGTATATGAACGCATGAGTGAAGGTGGTAGCTTGCATGGGCTGGCTGCCCTGTAAATATAAGTTGATTTTCTTTGCTTTTTCGTTTTTGTACTGTACAAACGTTTATTTTCGCGACGGTTTGTTTTCATACACGGTACACCGACTGTACAGTTCGTGGAACTATGTTTAACAGTTCAGCGTTACACACAAACGTGCAATGTTTTGTTCTCCCCCACCCTCCCCCCCGCGTTATCATCCCGAGCCGTGCGCCCTCGTGCCGCTGCTTGCGCTGTAGCTGGCTACCGTTGACGGTCGCGACTTCATCCGTCGCTCTTTCGATTACCAATGCGCCGTGTAAATAAACGCGAAATTGCGATGATCCGTGACGATCGTTCTCTTGCGCCTTAGTTTGAAACAGGACTTTCCCTGGGAACGGGTAACAGGACGGAGAGGAGCAGAGGGAGGTTCACAAACCCACCGCCCTGCACTCAGCAGCCACCACGCACCACGGTGGCGCCGCGGTTGGCATTCACGTTCCGTTCCGCTCGATGCAGCAACACGTGGCACTCGCCTGCCAGCTGGTGGCCGTGTAGGGCTGGGCCGTCGCGGGGGAATCAGAGCTTGCGATAATTTACTGTAAGTTGTTTAAAATATAGGCGACTTGGGGGCGCAGTGAGTAGAGCCGCCGCCTCACCGCAAGGTCCTGGGTTTGATTCTCGGCTCTGTGTGAAGTTTGCAGGTTCTCCCCCTATCTACATGGGTTCTCACCAGGTACTCAGGTTTCTTTCCTCTAACAGTCCAAAGACATCTTTCTGCCTAGGTTAACTGGCCTGCTGGCTAAATTGCCCCCCGGTGTCCTGCACTTGGTTGGTGTATCATCGTGGGTATAGCCCTGTCTTCCAGAATAGGCTCTCGCTCACCGTGATCCTCTACACTCTACAGGATTAAGTGTGTACTGATAATGAGTGTTTTACACACGTATCGACGAGTGTTTACCAAAATTGAAGGGATTTAGCTGTGTAATTTTTAAGAGACTAAGTTGCCCAGCAATCAAAAACTGCCCACTCATTCAAATCGTCAACACAGTATTGTCATCATGATCACCGAGAATTTGTCTACTACTGTATGACTGGCTCCATCAGTCTCTCACCACATTGCCTGTGGTTTATGAAAGTGGTCGCAACTCAAGTTAAGATGGGAGAATTGCTCTTAGGGGCTGCTCTTTTGGGATAGCCACCACGAACCTTTCTCCTCCCTCTGCAACGTTTTACCTCCCACGTCGGAAGCAACTTTAGGCAGAAACTACATCGGGGCCGTGGAAACCTGCTTCAACACTTTGCGGTGGGAGTGTTGAATTGGCAGCGAGCGACCGGGTTCATGGGCGGCGGCTGCCCTCGTCGTTGCGTGCGCGGCCCGTGGGGGAGCGGCGCGTCTGACCTTTGAGCGATCCCGGGTCTGTGTGCGCGTCGCGTGTTTACACCGACCACTTAAAAGGCTTCTATTTGGTTTCTCCACCCTGACCACGCAGGCGTTCAACAGCGACGCTGTCTCAATATAGGCGTAACCCCACGCTGATCTCGCCAACGACCCTCGCCCTCAGGGTCGTCGGCTGGCTCGGAGGTCACACCTCCGAGCTGGCCCAGCTGAGAAGCAGAGTTCAAATCCAGGTTTCAGCCACCTGTGATAACACCGGTGTAGCAACTCGATGGTCTCATTGCAATCACTGACTGGGCACACAGGCTCAGAACTATACAAATCAGATGCAACAAATATTCCAGTAGGAGAGCAGATGGGAAAGTGCTGTCCCCTGCTATGTGAACCAGGTCTCTTTAAGAGATCTCTGTGGAAGCTCTGTGATGTCCACTTCCTTGGGTTGTTTTCTAGCACAAAGGTTTGCACTACTGTGCAAGAGTTACAAAAGTATTCTGCAATGTGGAACATTTTGTCCATGGCAAAATCGGGACAAAAGCTCAGGAAGGTGCTGCGGATTTTTAGATTGCAGGATAGCGAGATGCTGGCAGCTTGGCGAGCCCCTCATCCAGCAGTGGATGGATTATGGCTGATGTCGGTTACCCACCTTTGAGTGCGATTGTTGAACCATTAACATGAAAGCGACTTCATCCTGGCAGTACCCTGGCCTTGCCGAGCTCCCACCTGCCTTCTCGTTTAACCGGTTGGCCTAGCTTCCTGAGGTGGAGCGTGACCACCGTGAGTGATGGGCGCGTCGCCTGTTTGCCCGTCTCCCCCTCTTTCCATCACCGCGTGCTGTGCGGCGGTGAGGCCGCAGCAGGCCCACCGCAACCGTGGCCCCGACCCACAAGTGGCCGCAGAGTTGCGTGGTCTGCGTACACGCCACTTAGCAAGGGAGGCTTCCCAACATCTGCTGTTCATCTTGGGTCTTTTGCGCATGGCTGAATGAATCGTCGTCGGCCAAATTACTGCTAGATGAAGGTCTTCCCAAGCAGCCACCGCGATAATAATTCCTGTCTCGCGATGTAACAATCCATCTGGCACCCACACACGGACCACTCGCCCACCGCGTCTCTCAAAACTAAGTCTTTGACCCGCGTGTTCCGTAGTTTATTTACGTGTTCCTCTTTCCGTCTCGTAATCCGAAGCCTCCGTCCGTGTCGCGGCGCAGGTGCGACCGGTTAGCCGTCGGGAGAAACACAGCAGACGCTGCCCGCGTTCTTACGAAGGAATACTTTATTGAACGATATGCAATATAAAGAGAAATTATACTGAAATCTACTGTCTGTTATATTAGTACATACGGCGTTATCATTACGAACGATGGCTTTGTATACACAACAGTTCAAAAGTTGCGATGGGGGACGCACGGCGCCGCAGGGCTAATTGAACCATAAATAACATGGCCATCGGCCCGTCGAGCGGCCCGCAGGGTTCAGTGTCTATCCGCTATTGCACTTAACAACAGGATGGCGTCGTCTGTAACAAACGTCTACAATGAAAAATAGGGAACGGGAAAACGCTTTTCACGTCGTTCTTAGTGCCTTAAATGCGAGAAACGTACTGATTATATATTTTTGTTTATTTTTTCTTTCGGTTTTCACTATTCAAGTTGGTTTCTAAGTAACTAGCGTAAATGGAAAAATAATAGGATGGGGGGGGTTTCTTGAGGGGGGGGGGGGAGA
>JAZEWU010000022.1:7785694-7799520 GCA_036362915.1 Geotria australis | reverse complement strand
CCCGGCTGGTAGTAGGCCGCCGCGCTGCCGTGGGCCGCTCCGGCGTTGGGCAGCGGCGGGGCGGCGCGCGGGCTCAGCAGCACCGGCGGCGGGTACATGCCCCCGTCGCCGGGGAACATCGCGGCCGGCGCCGGGAACGCGGCGTAGCCCGGCGGGGAGAGGCCTGCGCACAGCCCAGAGGTCACGCGGGGGGCAGCAGAGGTCACGGGGGGCGGCACCCGCCGGCGGTTCGGTCGCGAGCGATCGCGGCGCGCGTGGCAGCTGTCGCCGTCGTGGGTACTATAACTGATTTTTTGTTTACTTTGTTATCATTGTTTTGTTTTTTTTAAACCGGAGGACCGCGGGGTTAAACCGGCATGCGATAGTGGACCCACGTGACGTCGCCGTGTATTAACGGTCTTAGTGCCAGAAGTGTGACTGTGCACCGATTGAACAGGTCAAATTTACTAGATGGGATTATAGTAAATTAATTGGGGGTCAAGGTAGAAGCGTTCACGTCGCGATCCCTGTCAGGTAATAATTGGTGTTGCCTGCGAATTCTACCAAACACTTCGAAGCCGAGCTGAAAGACCACGATGTCCAGAAGCTGACCATCGTGCTTCGAAGAATCGCAAAGAAGAAGAATTGGTAATGTTGCAATTAGGCTAAAGGAGTAAAGTAAACTATGTAAAAAAAAAAAATAGAATGCAACAGTAATCACAGGTCGAACACAACCACATCGTAACCCCCAAATCCTGACGATTAATCGTATTCCTGGGCGAGGACAGTACTACATGCCTACCCAATACTAAATTTCACTACATGCAAAATAACAATATCAGGACAGAGTGCCTGGCGTTTACGTCAACCGGCAAACCGAGCGACGGTTTACTAAAACCGTTTAGGGACAACGGCCCCAGCCAGCGACACCTGCACATCCACCCCTCGACACCACCACCTCATCAGGCACACCGCACGGCGGTGGCCACAAAAGCCCGCTGGTGGAACCCTCCCCACGAGCGAGCTACCTAATTTTTGCAGCTGCTAAACCGCCCGAGTGTTCCACCTTGACTGCCCTTTATTGGCCACTTACAGCATTCCAGCTGTCAATCATTATCCACGAGAGGCACAGTCCCCCTCTGGAAGGTTGGCCCGTGCCGTGGCACTGGGGACCTGTTCTTTAAACTTCCTCCGATCTCGCACGGGTTCCCACGATCGCGTTAACGCCTTCGATGTGAAGGTATTGCAGATCAACGCTACACTGTTACACGTCTCCAAAAGTTTAAATGACTGGAGATTTAATCCTAAGTGGCTGCACCCGAGTCGGTGTTGCACGTCCCTCTGCTCTCGCAGCCGAGATCTCGCAAGGGCAGTTTATGATCCCAACTGAATGTGTTGTGAATGGTCATAGTTCAAACGCAGCCCTATGTACACTCGTAAAACACACAACCCAAGCACGCACGCACGCAAAAAGTAAACTCTTAAAACGCATATCCCCAGACACAAAAACTCTCGTGTTTTTGGGTCGTAGCGCGTGTTGTTCGGGGTGATGTCCAATAATTCGCTCCGTGTGCTGGGAGCCTCCTTCAGTTTTTGAACACGCTCAGAAACCTGAGCTCCCAGCCCACCGTGCAAAACATCGACACTTGGGAGCGAAATGTCAAGACACTGTGCCGACCAACACGCAGTACAACCTGAACTTAAATCTGAGGGCCATCGAGCACGACCCGACAACGCCTCCGCAGCCGCCTCACTCGGGCGTTTGACCAAACATCTTCCAATCTTAGACGAAGCACATTCCACCCTCCCCGACCGAAACCCGTCTATCGACAGGAAGTGCGGGCTCCTCTGCCTGCCCCCAACACAGACGCTAGGCCCCACCACCCGCCACGGCTGCTCGGTGGAGCAGAGGCAGCTTGGCCACAAACGCTAACTGCGCTAGCCACCGCCGCGTCAGTAAATTCTGACGCGTGCTCGAGTCGGAAGGCAAGGGGGATGAGGGGGGTGGGGGGGGGGACGGTCAAGCCGCCGACGCACGGAACCGATCGGCGGCGGTGCAGACGGCTCCTGCCAGCCAAGCGAAGACGGCAAAACGAGAGGCACAGCAATCACGGGGAGGTCGGGGCGCCCCACTGTGATTCCACCGGGGAGGGGGGGGCAGAGTCCACGGCAAGACGACTGCCAGTGCATACCTGCCATTAAACCGCCGCGTCCGCTTCTCAAATTACGCCGCGCGCGTTCCGCGGCCGTGCCGCCCCTGCGCTCCGGCGCGCTCTCGGGTCCGCGCCGCGCGTCGTCGTTCGGCGCGACGTCCGGCGTTCCGGCTGCACGTGCCGGGAGCTTCCCTTTCGGTTCCTGAAGGAGCTCCCGGCCCGCGCGGCCGAACGACGGAGATCGCGGCGTGCGACGGCGCGACCCGAGAACGCGCGTCGGAGAGCTCGTTTAATTTCGTCGACTTTGGGAGGACCTTCATCACTTGGGTCACCGCATTCTGACGGCATCAATGCGGTCGTGTTGTTTTAATGACGGTATATTTGATCCGTTTTTATCATGCGTGCAGATGGCTTTTAATTGGTAAAGAGCTCATTCTGGCAGGTATTAAACACGGATGGACGCTCACTCACTGCAAAGGATTTTTGTCACTGGCACGCCGACCAAAACGGTGCAAAATGATAGACTTAAAGCAAAAAAAAATAACATCGATTACCAATTTATCGTCGTTAGATGACTAACGATATCGCATTTTGCACCATTTTAGCGGCAGAGCCTACGATCTTCAGAAGTAGGCAGGGTAGGGAGAAACGGCAAAGTTACACGAATTTCACCGCACGGAAGCCACGGCCCACCACGACAAACAAACAACCAAAAAAAGATTCGATCGAATTCAAACAAAACACAAAGGCTTACCCACGATCTGTGACATCGACAGAGGGGGGGGACGGGGTGTAAAGGGAATCGAAGGGGAAAGGCACCTACCCCAGCACCAGGCGCGACGCACCACGAAGTCACGTAGAGCAAGGAAGCCCAGAGCACCCGAAGCGGCCCAACTTACGTGGTAACTTACATGGAGGCGGAGACAGCCCGTTACGGTTCAGGGAGCCCCCCATGAGAACCAGGTTCATCTCGTCCACCGAGCACTGGAACACCTCCACGTAGCGCTCCTTCATGCGGTTCTTGTGGCACCGCTGCGCCGCCATGTACGCCCGCTCCGGCGACTTGAGCTGGATGAACGCGTCGCCCGACGGGCGGCCCTGCGGGGAGATCGTGCCGCGAGCGCAGAGTCAGCGGCCGCACGGCGGGGGGCGGTGGGGTCGGCGGAGAGGGGGTCACAGATACTCAAAGGCTGCGGCGACCGTCTGGATATACGCGGTCACGTAATGTTGTTCTTCCTCCAAGCTCAACGTCCCATTAGAGACCCACAGATGCTTTACATGGTCCACAGACTAACATAAATCCATATACTTTCATAAACACCCGTACATTTTCATTTTCTCCCAAGCCACAAGCCCAATGCATGAGATGGCTGTTTTACTCTCCTTGAGCTTATATTCTGTACCTCTGCTCTAAATCACATCCGCTGTCCTCACATCTGGTTCCATCCTGGGGTTCCCTCTCCTCTTTCCACCCTGCACCACCCGAGTCCCACGGTAGTTACGCGAGGAGAGCCTCACCAAGTCCAAATTAAAACGTTTGACCGGTCCCTTAGTGTGTGTGGGGAAAACCAGAGTTCCCTGAGAAAACCCACGATTCACAGCACCCAAAGATCCAAACAGATAGACCAACACGATCCAATCCCACTGTACCGACATCTCCTGACGGCATCACGTCACCGGTTTGGGGATCGTCGTAGATCTTTATGTGATCCATTAACCCTTGCCATAAACGGCTGGCGGGCGCCACCACGCCTAGTAACCGCGGCGGTGCGACGCACCCAAAACTAAAATGTCAGGTTTCGGGTCGATGCGGTTTGGCAGGAAAAAAGTGAAATCCAAATCTACCAGGTTGTGCCTCACCGACGCCCGTAGCTCCCCGGGGCTTCCCAGCGCCCACACTGTACAGCCGTCATGTCGTCAGGCTGCGACCGCCAAGCCGTACAACCAGACAAGCGCGTATTGGAACAATAATAATATTATCACATTTTATAACGCCGCGTGGCACAGTATTCGTTCAGCGTCGAAGGTATTTGGTCGGAGAAAGAACGACTCGGATTAATGAGTTATGGCTGCAAACTGCAGAACCCAAAAGAAACCCATGCCGAACCAGGGGGAGAACACACAAACTCCACTCAGAAAGGCGCCCGAGGCAGGAACTTCTTTCAGTGAGGCGTCGACGTTGCCATCGCATGGACACCCTGCCGCTCAGGAGCTACGTACGGCACAGCCCGCAAAAAATCTTTACGGCGCCCGAGCGGCGTCTGTCACTTGACAGCGTGACACGGATTATCCGAATCACCGAACGAAACTGTCATGGACTCCGCTTCACTTCCTCTAACCTGCCGCCACCGCCGACTGTTTGATATCGCGTCTCTCCACACCAGCGACGCTCCCCAATTTAAAAAAAAAAATGTTTTACAAAAACTGTCTCAAGCTACATGCCGCACATAAAAAAAAGCCGCAGACATTTTTGCGCGAACACCGCTCCAGGTTTCCCAACCCGTCGGGCGAGATCGCTCGCGTACAGTGAGCGGCACCCGCGGGGCACGCGACGCTAGAGACGCCGCCACCCTCCCCCAGCTGCGCCCGTCACAGGGTGGAACTCAGTCACACCCTCACGGAAAGAGACCAATAAATCCCAAAAGAAGGGGCAGAAGGCAGGGAAATACATGTACAATCCAAATCAAATTTCAAAGTTTAGGACTGCTCCATCACAACGCCTGGCTCCGAGATTCCAATCAAGAGCAGGAACCTTCGGCACGGCTATCCCGAAAGAGCAGCTCTTGACAGAAATTCACATAGAGCCATGAAAACCATCCCTGCTGATGGTGAAGCTACAATGGAAACCAGAATTGGTGGTAGTTTTCCTGGAAGATGTCGTTTTGGAGCGCAGGAAGAGCAGAACGTAATGTTTGAGAATAAACCCCGGAGCGGAGACCGAGACAGTAGCGGAAGGACAAGCAGAAAGGATGTCAGCAGCGAGATGAGATCACAGCGTAGAGGCCACAACTGGAAAACACCAAGAACCACCACGGAAGGGAAGCAAACAGGAGATACCTTTGCCCAGCAATGTGAAGTTTAAGACCACCAGCAACAACAAAGCATATTGTTTGCATGTTTTACAACAAGTGTGTGCGGTTACTGCAAATTTGACGCCTTGCAAAAGGTGTATTTTGGGTGTAAAACATCTTAACACTTGTGTTATTGCCAGAAACGGTAAAAAGCCCTTATTTATATTTGCCATCGTCTGTACACGGGCGAGGCGAGCGTCTGCGAATGCCGGCGGGAAGCGGGGCGCCCTCCTCACCTGCTGGTTGAGCACCATGTGGACGCCTTGCGGACGGATGTCGGCCGTGAACTCCCCGAGGAACTCGAGGATGTTCTCGATGCTCGCCGAGTAGGGCAGCCCGCGCAGGCGCACGCAGTCCCGCACGCTGCCGCCCATCATCGGCGGAGGGATCATGGGCAGGATGGGCCCCGGCACGTTGGGGATGAGAGGCGTCGACATGTAGCGGTTCAGGACCTGCGCCCGTCGCAAATCTCCCGTCAGATTTCACTTTTGCGCCGGCACCGTCCGGGGCCGCTCTGGCGCGAGGGGCCATTTCGGCCGGCAGCACGGCAGATCCAGAACCGAACCGTCAAGCCGTGGTGTCGCGGGGCACCCGGATGTGGTTCAGGGCCACGCTGGGCCGGGGGATGAGGTTAAATCGACTTGTCGCGAGTGACGCAAGTGGCACGGTTCCGGTTCTGCTGTGGAAAAACGACCACGCCGAACTAGCTTGGCACGGGCCAGTTGGGCGGCGGAGGAGAAGGGGAAGATTCGCACGGCCGCTTCAGAGCGCGGGGGCCACAAAAGCAGGGCTTTATCCGGGCAATGGCAAACCGGCTCCCATGGTGATCAGGAAAGGCCTTTCCTTGGGCAATGCCTTCTCCCTATCACTTTGGGGCCAGTTTTGTGGTCGGCTTGCAGAAATGACAGCCACAGATTTCGGCTTAAAACTAGCTAAAAAAAATATAATTAATTTAATGCCAATAATTTATTTTTGCTGGAATTTAACAGATATCATGATTTTATAACTGAGTGTTTAGCGTTCGTGTGGGAAGAAACCGGAGAACACCTACAGATCGATCGGTGACCTTAAATCTTTACATCAAATCATCGACTCCTGCAGCCAGGGAATCGTCTCCCACCCCACGGCACCACCGACACACGGCACCGAGCTTACAGCAGACCACAGCAACGCGACGACGAAAGCCCGGCCGCTTTTAGCGACGAGGATCTGCGTGGACACGGCGCTTTCTTCAGTACCTCGGCATCTCAGAAAGCACCGTGCGTCACAACTCAACCCATCCAACACCCTGCTTCAGTCCAGCCAAGGGTTCCCCCCCCCCCTCCAACAGCACCCCACTCCCAGTCACCCGCTCCTCACCCAGGGAGGCAGCTGTCCGCGTGCGGCACCAAGTGCCCGCTCGCCCGTTATCAACGTTTGCGATTGCGGCGACGGCCTCTGCATCCGTACGGAGGACATCGCGGGCGCAGCGTGGACGGGACACGCCTCGGCGGGCGGGGCGCGCGCCCCCAGCCACCGCCCCCCCCCCTCCCATGAAAGGGGGTGGGGGGCGAGCCAAAAGGAACCAAGGACAGCCGACAGACACCCCAACCCAAAGACACCCCCATCCACCCCCAGCAGAGAGATACCCCTGCCCAGCGGCGGAACGCAACCAAGTAGAAGTTCTTTGGCTTTTCTACACTGGATTAATCCTTTATACAGTAAACTGTGTTCACGAACGTGTATTGGTTTAGTGGGAAGTGTACGAAGATTATTTGTTAGTTTTGTTTTTGTCCGTACCCAGTATGCGCTACTATGTACAAACGTTAAGCAATTCATGTCGTTCTCTCTGCAGCTTTGTGCAGCGCTTTGTGACCCTCGGGTGAAAGGCGCTATATAAATGCTATTATTATTATTATTAATTCAAGTTTGTTAAAAAAAAAATTACGAAAAATCTACGTACACTTCCACTCCACCAGACACGCGTCCGTTAAAAACAACGTAAAACAAGGATCGACACAGCGGTACACAAAAGCCAAAGGATTTCTCCTCCGCCGCATTCCGCCGCCGAACCCCCGCCGCCCCAAAAGGGAATCCCGAAAGGTGACACCGAGTGGGGAGAGCAGTACCTGCTGTACCTCGGCGGCTGTGCTGCGGAACAGCTCGATGTAGCGCTTGCCCAGCGTCTCCTTGTGCTTGCGCAGCGCCGCCTGGGCGCTGTCGTCGCCGGCGAACAGCACGAAGGCGTCGCCCGTGGGCCGCCCGTCGGGGTGGCGCACGAACAGCACGCCGTCGCGGTCGCCCGACACGGGCACGCCGGGCCCGAAGAACGCGAGCACGTCCTCGGGCGTCGCCGAGAACGGCAGGCCGCGCATCCGCACGATCACCTGGCCCTCGCGCGACAGGAACTGCGCCACCTCGTTGGACGTGCCTGCGCGCCAGCAATCGAACGGATGCACGAACAGACCGTCTGACGGACGCACAGACGGACGGACAGAACAAATGACTCCCCCGAAATAGGCGGCACGGCCGTTACAGTCCGCCGACGGCGTTCAAAGTCAGTGGCGGTTTTTTAGTTGTCGTCTTTGCGCTACGGGCGTCAGGGCGTCGGCGCTGTGGAGCCGGCGGTGGAAATTCCACGTTTCTATGGTGGTGGGCAAGACAACCGCTGTTAACTTCGTCGCAAAATGGTGCCTATTTTATCGACCCCCGGAGGGGATGACGATGACAGGATGAGTCATTCGCCCAACTGGGTTCTAAACTTCCCAGACTTTTCAAAGCGAGTCGCTCTCTCTACCGCCGAGCCATCGGACCGGATGCTGCCGGAACGAGTCTGGGAAGAGCCGAGCGCGAGGCCGGAAATTTCCGCTTCTGGAGCGCCCAGAACCGCACACCACTCGCGCGTCCGCCGCCGCCGCCATCGCTCGCACGAGCGTCCGTCCTCAAACATAGCGACAACGTCGTCAACGCGTTCATCGCTCCAACCGTCGTGGACCCCCTCGCGGAGAAGCGAGCCTCGCTCGTTACTCTTATTTATTTCAAACACGAGCAGGAAGAGGACTTAGCGGCGGCGGCGCTTACCTCCAGCGATCTTGAGGAATTCCTCTCCGGTCGCCCGGTACACCTGCGGACAGAAACAAGGAAGAACATTCCTCGTGCGCACAGCTCCGCAACCGGTTCCACCCGAGGGTTTCGGCGCGAGCAGGAAGACACGTCGCTCGCTCGCTCGCTCGCTGCCTCCACCGTGGTCAAAACACGTGAATAAACAAATAAAAGGTTAAAGACAGACAGCAAAGCCTGGCCGAGTGGGTTTAGATTGACAGATAAGGCGGAGAGATCGACAGATGGATGACCTTCATTCGCGGCCAAGAGCGTGCCCATCGAAACCAGGAGCCTCTGTCAACCGGGGGACCTGGGTTTAAACCAGCACTGCAGAGGCGCGCAACCACACACCCGAGAATCATCGAAGTATCGCGGCGTGACGGTGGTGCCGGGAGAGGGACAGGTACAGCGAAACCCATCGTCGTACTGTGCTTCTACGTTCCCACGACTATGATGCCAGCCTTCACCAAACCCGCACACTGACCACTGTGGTGAAGTATAGTCAAATAGCCCCGATGGCCCGCACGGCATGGGGAGGCCGTCGTCCGAGAGAGGACGAGCAAAGGGCAGCGCAAGTACGTGTCGTGCGCGGTGCAACATCACCTCGGGTCGGTGAACGGCCCTGAAAGACGGCATCACAGAACTACGGTAAGTCACACAACGCTCCGATACGACATTGAATACGAAGCAACATCGAGTTCCACAAGCATTTGGCTGCCCCTCCGCACGCACGCAGGTGGAAACGCGTGGGCCGCAATCCTCTGACCCCCCCCACCCCGTCCCCCCCCCTCGTCCCCTTCGCGCCACCCGACCCCGTGTGAGGTGGAGGGGGTGCACGGGCGCGAGGGTTCGCACGGTGCCCTCCGACCCCCGAACCCTTTATCACGCTTCCCGACCCCCGGGTCGGCGGACGGATTAGCGGCGGCGCAGGCCGCCTGTGCCGGTGGCGGGGGCCTCACCTCGATGTAGCGGCTGCCCATGTGGTGCTTGTGCCGGTCCAGCGCCAGGTCCCGGTGCTCGGCGCTGACGAATCGCACCAGTGCCTCGCCGTTGCGCCGACCCTGGGGGTTGAGGCAGAGCGCCACGCCGCCCCTGGTGCCGGGAACACACGGGCGTTAGAATGATGGGGACCGAGATAGATGTTTATTATTACAGCATAAAGATACCCAGTGAGCTTGCAAGCTCTTTACGGGATTCCTGGATGGATGAGGTCAAGGATAACGTGAGCGGGATGGGTGGAGGAAGTGGATTTGGGGGACAACCGGCCAACCCAGTTAAACTTGGATAGTGGCCGCTAAACTGGGTGCGTAGGTGTGCATGCCACCCCTGTGGTACATAACACACAGCACACAGACCTGAACCTCACCCCCGCCGCCCACAACACAATTGTGAAATTCACACTCCTGTTTTGTCAAATCAAACTCCAAATCCGACTCCGCCAGCCGTGCAGACTAAATTCGGTTTGGCGTTCGTGGGCGGCGTGCGTGTCGCAGAGAAACGGGCGCTCGTGTTGTCTCCAAAACAACCGTATTGACGGCAACATGTTTGTGTGTTTGCGCAGCGCGAGCGTGTCAGGGGGGAGGGGGGGGTGTGTGCTCACTTGGCGATGTTGAGTCCGCGGAAGAATTTGGCGATGTCCTGGTCCGACGACTGCCAGGGAAGGCCTCGGGCCTTCACCACGGTGTTACTGTCCACTAGCTCGGTCTTGCTGCAGCGAGAAATTCGTGCGAGTGGCACGTCACAGCGGTTAACGCCGGACCGCACCGGCACACACACCGCCATCGCCACCGCCCCGGGCACACACAGCGCCATCACCACCATTGGGCAGGAATCACGAATCCGTTGCCATTCGGATTACCCTTGTATCCTGACTGGAAATCCGGATTAGAAGTCTCCACTGCATCTTCTTCTTCTTCTTTGAGATTCTTCAAAGCACGATGGTCAGCTTCTGGACATCGTTGTCTTTCAGCTTGGCCTCGAAGTGTTTGGTAGAATTCGCAGGCAATACTAAGTATTACCCGACAGGGATCGCGACGTGAACGCATCTACCTTGACCCCCAGAAGCTGCTTGTAAGATGCAGTTGTGTTTATACGTTAGTACAGCCCTTTACCAATCCACTGCTGGATGAAGGCCACCCCCCCTCTATACCTTGTCGGTGAGGGGCGTTGTTGGCACATCCTTCAGTGTGGGTTATTGAAGTGGACACCCATAACCGGTTCAGATGTCACTAGCCACCGACGTTAGCAGTGGCCAGGACTCGAACTCAGGTCGACGGGCTCATTGCTCGCTGTGAACTAACTGCTGCGCCACCGCTCAGTACCGTTATACGTTACAGAAATACAAATCGTATCGTATTGTGAGCGACCCATCACATTTCATCGTCCCGGTAAACAGGACATTTCAACGTTGGCGAAATTATTTCCACGCTAAGTACAGGGGGGCAAACTAAGGCGGCGAAACCGGCAGCGGTCAAAGTGGATGTGGGTCTCACCACGTTCCAGACTCGAACTTGTGCGTGATCCTCTCCGGCTCGCCCAGCTTGTGATCTGCAGTGGCACGGCGAGGGGGAGGAGAGAAAACACGAGCTTCACAAGGTGTCTGGAGAACCTCGGGTGAGTCGGCACGAGACACGGCTTGGCACCATCAGCACGGGCCCTGGGCAAGGAATAAAACGGGCCCCCCCCCCCCCTAACTGATTTACAAACACCCCCTCCCCATGTAGCCCGGTTACTTGGGCCCTCTCTGGTCCTGTGAGGCGTGGATGTTACCACCAGCTCTCTTAACACACAAATTCAAAAGCTGATGTGCGATTGCCTTCCCTCTGTTTGTCCGCTCCTTTTGAATTATTCATACGCTATTTGAAAGTAATACATCTTTCATTTCGTCTTAAAGTTGACGAATTGTCAGTTGTTGGTGCATTAATAATGGAGCGCCGCGTGTGGCCATGGCGATGGTGGTGAGCATTGTGGAGGAGATGTCAATGTGGTGACGGCGGTGACGGTGGCGATGTCAATGTGGCGATGACGATGGCGGTGAGCTCCTGGCTCGTGACAGCGGTGGAGCGGGGATGCGTGGCGGCAATACTCACTGTACGGATCGATGAGAATCGTCTGCAGGATGCGGCCCATGAGTCGCACGTGGGAGACGCCGAACTCCGGCAGCTCGCTCTCCACGCTCAGGTCTGGCGCCGCACGCTAAGGAAATCGTCGCCTGCCGTCGGATTTGTTTTCTATGAACGCGTGCGACGTTTGTGCGACGCGTGTTACAAACCCTCTCGTTCACCCACGCCCCGGCCCTCTCAATAGCAGTGTGGAGCAAATCCTACAGTTCTTAACGATAAAAATCATGCAGCTGCGCGGGGACCGGCAAAGCCTTCCAACACGTGTTTGTCCTGGGAAACGTCAGACTAGCGATGAGAACTTGCATCCAAAGCCACGCGGCGTGTTGACGTCACGTGGCACAAGATCGGGCGAGGCAAATACTTCTCGCGCTGGTTTCTATCACCGGGTTCAAGGTGACCCTTTGATCGAGTCGGCCGGTTTTCCCTGGGGTAAATCCCTCAAAGCAACGCAACGCTACACCAAACTGTTTGTTTAACGTCAATCACATCTCGTGACCCCACCCCGCTACCGGCAGGCAAACACAGACGGACAGGGGGAATTCGAGACCCTCACCTCGCAAATCGTTTATAGCCGCACACGGGCGACATCACGTCGCTCACAAACCGTTCGCAAACGCCGCCACCGCCGCCATCAGGAGCAGCAGCAAGTCGCCAAACGAGTTGGAGAAAGCCTCTCGCCGAGGATAAAGACACGACTCGCCAATGCAAATGTTGGCCGTAGCGGTCGGCGGCGGAACGGAGGAGTGAATCATCGCGGGACCGCCCGCGAGCGGGAGGGGAGGGCCGTGGGTGGAGCGCGCCATTCAGGCCGGTGCATACCTCCCCACGCCGGCGGTGCGCCGCTCCGCCACACCGAGCGCCCCCACCCAGCACCCGGGATAAGCCGTTGGCCGATTGTGCGGTGGGGTAAATAGTAGGTACTCCCCGCCTGTTACAAGACGCCTGGTCGGCGTGGCGGACAGGTGGGACAAGCACCCCTCCCAGAGAGGTTCTCTGGCTCCTGCTAGCGGAGGCCCTTCCTGCCGGCGGGGGCACGAGCAAGACATTGCAGGGCTGCGCCTTTGCTTAACTGGCCAGTACAGGAATGCCCCTCGGTAGAATCAGTGTGAAGAAGCTTTTCCTCACCAAGAGCCGCATAGACCATCGAGATAGCTTCGGTGGGCTCACATACTGAGAACCCTCCACCGCCTGACACGGCCAAACAAATTCGATCACTCACCGATTGCGCATTTAACGCACCAATTACTCCCGTGTCAGTTCACCGGTGAGATGAAACGCGATTCTCACACGCCGACGGCAACCCAAAATCAATCGCGGATCGTGATTTATCACCATCAATGTTACTACTGTCGGTTTATTTCTGTAGCGAACGCAGCCGGGGGGCGGCCGCGGCCGATGTTGGCCGACACGCGCGGGCGCGGCCGCTGCCCGGCCCTGCGAGCGAGCGTTGACGGGGAGCGAGTGAGGGAGGGAGAGAGAGAGACCTGGGCTGGGAGACGCTGCATTCCTCCCGCCCACAGGTGTACACGCCTCTCCCCCGCACCCCCACCCCCGGACCTCGCCACGGCATTTAACAAAAAAAAAACTTTTTGAAAAAAATCTCGCCGTGCGTTGGATTCCACGCGACGTGCCGCGCTGCGATTGGACGCCTCCTCCTCCGCCGTCGTTGCCGCTTGAACCTCCTCGGCCCGCGTACCTGCGTGCGGGCGTCCACGCCGACTCGCCGCTCGGCACCGCTGCCGCTGGCCGAGCGGGCGCTCGGCCTCGTTTGCACTACCGAGCCACCCCAGGCCAACAAACAGAACGACCTTGGATTATCAAGTATTGATGTCGGGTTTCACGGCTCCGTTGGAGGCATTGGCAGGCTCCTGGCGATGCCTCCAACGTGTGAGGCGAAACGTCGCGAAGGAGAGAGGAGGAACGCTCAAGAACCTGATGACGGCGCAAACGCGGGAGACAAAAAGTGGCGAAATAGAGGGGAGGAAGCCTTGACACGGCTACTCTTAAGAGCAATTCTCTTACGATAATCACTGCGGGCGCCGCTGTTTCACCGTGTGCGGTTCTCTGGTGGCACTGGGGTGGATGGCTTGTGACGAGTCGCCAAAGCCAGAGCGAGACGTTAATCTGATGCCGTGGTGTGCCGTGTGGCAGGCATGGGCGCCCGTGCCAATTTGCGGCAGCGACGGCGGTAATGACCGTCGCAACGGTGACGATGGCGATGATGATGATGATGGCAGCGATGACGATGATCACGTGGTTCAGGATACGCTCCGCCATGCTGCCCACGTCGGTTTCCCGGAGCTCGGCAGAGTTGGGGCAGCATTTCTTGAATTCTTTCCGCAGGTCGAAGAACGAGTAGAAGCATTCCGGCAGCGTCACGTTCTGTGGGACACAGGGATTCACTTCAGCCGCCACACCAC
>JAZEWU010000022.1:7746209-7761705 GCA_036362915.1 Geotria australis | reverse complement strand
CCCCCCAACCCACTCCCCGATGCTATCCCGCACAGCTACCAGGAGCCCCCCTTGCCGTGCGCTATCCCGCGCACTATCTCGCGCGCTATTCCGCGCGGCTGCGTGGGGCGTAGCGAGTTGCCCGTCCGGTTTGAGCGCCGGGGGGTGGGGAAGGTCCCGGTTGAGTTGCGGTGCGCATCCTTCGGTGCTTGGCAGGCGAACGCAGCCCGCGCGGCAAAACGATCATTCACCCTAGCGGTGACGGACGCCGCCCGCGGGCAGAGCTGTGACCTTGCCGGACTCCCACCGCAGTGTGCCGCTTGTCCCACGAGACCGCGACCCGGGTTGTTGGAGAGCGATCGCAGTGACGCCGGACGAGGGTGTGGGTGTTAGGCCACGTTGGAGGTCTCTGTTGACGCCGCAAAAGTCTGCGGCGTGGGCGTAAGCGGTCATGGTCGTGGGCCCTTGGCAAAAGTAACAAGTTCGTCTGCATCGAAATGTCAGACGGTTTTATATTTGTCGAATGCGTGATTACAGCACGTAAATGTTTACATTTCATAAACGCAAATTCAACCTTTTGTCAAATTGTCCATTAATGATCGTCGGTGTGTGCCCGTGACGTTCGGTGGACACTTTGTAGATGCAAAGGGCACCTAGCCGAGCACAAGGGCCGCGTTGATGTCGCCGCCACCTAGTCACGAACGACGGTGGTTGTTGTTGTTGCTGCGGTGGGTTGCTGTACCTAGTGGAATGTATCACTTTCAGCATTTTCAACCTCCGCCACGCCGTCGCCCCTGCCATGGCTGCCTCCTCTTGTTGCGCTCCCAAAACCTACGTTCGATTCCCGGCCACAGCGAGTGATATCTGATCCAGTCCTGGGCCTCCCTTACATTAACTCGGCCTTACGTGAGGACCTGCTGTTATGTGTAAATATCAGCTCCGGCGGAGACAAAGGCGGCCGGGTGTGGTATTAGCCACACATAAGTTCTTATAACAGCATTTTCCCCAAGAGTCTGTGGGCTTCATGGGGGTTCTTTGTATTTGTTGTGTCAATGCAGGAATCCCGCAACGGGCTTGCAAGCTCGCTGGGTATTTTCTGCTGTAATAATAAACATCTGTGTATCTGCCTTGTGTGCAGAGTGGGAGGTGGAGGAGCAGTTTGTGCGCAGCCCTCCGCGCCACCAGCCGCGGGGGCCCCGCACCCCCCCGGGGCCGCCTCCGCCTGACGACGATGACGACGAGGTGTCCATCCTCCCTGTCGGTGAGGCCTGCACACCACAGGAGATGTTATTTAGTTGGCTGATAACATCATAATATATAGGAAGCAGTGTGTGGCAATGTGGCGCCGGCAAAACCGCCTGGCTGCCTCCTCCGCCTCTGCGCTTTCCTCGCTACGCCTCTTGAGTCGTTCTCTCGTCGAATGAATACCTTTTGACATTGAATGAATCTGTGCGTGTTATAAATGTAAAATTATTATTGTTATTATGTCACTACCGCAGCAAATTCTTGAATCTAACTTTGAAGAGTTTTGATTTTTATATCCCGTCCACGTAGTTCGGTTTTGTCCCGTAAACCAAAAAACTATTCACGGTATCGGCCAAATATCCAAATGTACTCTCCTTGTGGGACAGAGTCTTGAGACGCAGTGAGGCTTTATTGGCTCAAGCATAAGCCTGTCTAGGCCCTGCCCCTCCTGGTGACGGCCAGCAAGTGGAATGGAAACCCTGAATGGACTCCTGCGTGGCAATCTAGCGGTTCAGTGATTTGTTGGCTCTTGTCGTAGGCAACAGAAGTATATTATGTTTCGTATTATTATAGTTTTTTTGGAGAATGCAGACTTATTTTATTCCGAATGTCATCTGATTCGAACAACATTTCACGGCCAGATGCCCTTTCTGCCGCCAACTTCGTTCAGTCGGAGGGTCTTTGGATCCTTATTTGTCTAGAACCTCCTCCCAGACCTGTTTACCAAGGCAGACCCTACCAGGACCGCTAGTCTGCAGGTGACATAGCTCTGGGGTTCATTGGAACCCACATATCCCTCCGCCGCGAGGCTACAATCTTATTTAAGGTTTCGGTTAAAGCCACGGCTGGTTCTGCCCCTTGCCGTCTGACCCCAGCCATCTCGCGGGACGATCCCGGTACAGCTGCCGCCGCCGCGGCCGCCGCGGCCGCCGCCGCCATCGCCGCCGCCGCCATCGGCCAAAAGGACTTCTTCCCGGCGGTGTCGCCGGATCGGCCGCGTTCGCAACCGTCGGACGAGCGCTTCTCGGAGGAGGGGGAGCCCGCCGGCGACGAGGAGGGCCACACGGGCGGCGAGGAGGAAGAGGAGGAGGAGGAGGAGATCGAGAACGAGGTGGAGGACGAGGAGATGGAGGCGGACGAGGGCGAGGAGGAGGGGGAGAGCCACGCCGCCGAGAGCATGGCCGACGAAGACGACGAGGAGGGAGATGGAGACAGTACGAGCCTGGCAACGATTCATCGTCAGTGTTGTTGTGTTTGACATTGTCTCGGTCGTAATCGTCATCATCATTTTTAGTATCGTCCTAGTCGTGTTATCACGATCGTCGTCATCATCATCATCATTACCGTCTTAATTATCGTTTGTGCCTTCGACTCAAGCGTGAGCACGCACGCGAATTGACGCTCTCCGCCTTTTCCCCTTGCGCAGGGGATGACGGGTACGAGCAAATCTCGAGCGACGAGGAGGGCATCCCGGACACGGAGCACGGAGCGTACAAGTACCCGAACTTTGACCTGGAGCACTACACGGCGGAGGAGCTCGCGTCCGTGCCCGCCATGTCGTACGACCCCCTGGACAAGGAGCTGGCGCCGCTCGCACACTTCAGCCCGCCCTACCTCACCCGGTGAGCCTTCCTCGCCGCACGGCGCGCGGCTTCGTGCCGCCGGCGCCGGCCGACGAGACGAACGACGCAAGTTGCGTGTCCCGGGCTCGTCCCCGCGGCGACGTAACGGCGCGACGCTCGCGAGCGCGCAGGTTCGAGGTGGCGCTGGCGGGCACCGCCGCCTGCGAATCCAAGCCGCAGCAGGAGGATGGGAGCGCGGAGCGTACGGGGCGCGCCGAGCAAGCGGAGCGCCTGCGGGAGCTGCTGGAGGCCCACGACGGCGACCTGGAGCGCAGCGGCCCCAAGTGGGTGACGGCGCTGGAGGAGTTGCCGGCGCTGCTGCCCGAGGGCCTGAGCTGGCTGCGCGCGACGGCCGCGCCGGCCCACGGGGACGCGCTGCGCCGCCTGGTCGCGTGGAGCCGCCACGCGCTCGGCCCGGACGCCGCCCTCGCGCTCCCCATCGCCGTCAACCTGCGCCAGCTCAAGGGCGGCCTCAGGCTGGCCGGCGCCCTTGCCGAGTGCGGCGCCGACGAGGCGCGGGCGCTGGCGGCCGCCGGCGTCGCCGAGCGGGCGGCGGACCTGCTGTTTTGCGAGCACACGGCGTCGTCACTCAAGCTGGGCGCGATGAAGGCCCTGGACAGCCTGGTGAGCACCAAGGAGGGCATGCGGAGTTTCCTGGGCGACGCGGGCCCGGCGGGCGGCGCCAGCGGCTACCGGCGGCTGCTGGACCTCATCCTGTCGAAGCAGACGGTGCGCGTGGCGACGGCCGCCAGCGCCGTGCTGCAGAAGTGCCACTTCTACGAGGTGGTGGTGGAGGTGGAGCGCGCCGTCGAGGCCCTGTCGGAGGGCTCCAAGGAGCCGCGGCGGCGGCGCAGCACGGAGGGGACAGGCACGGGCGACAGCGACCTGGACAGCTCCGACGACACGGACGACCCGGAGTCCAGTACGTGGCCGCCGCCGTTTGTTTACGGGCCGTGCGGGGAAAACCACGCGCGGCCCTGTGAATTAATAGAATTTCAACTATTCACATACGCATGATAAATAATCGATCCTTGCACACGCAACGTGCTGGATGCACTGTGACTACATGAATCAATTTTAGCGCACAATGTTTCATGCCCCTACGGCGTGCGGGGCATCGCGTTATCGTGCACAGGTGAGTGTGTGTGCAGGCGAGATCAGCTGCTCCCCTTGTCTGGTCTTCCTGGCCCAGCCAGCCGCATCGGCGCGCCACCGTGTCGCACGCGGCCAAAATTATTAATGGCGCGACGGCGGCTATCGGCGTCGCGAGCGATTACCATTGTGTTGGCGGGATCCCGCCCGTCCCTGGCACGTGGTCCGGCCTGTCGGCCTGGTAGCAACGCCCAGGTTGGCCTTCCCTCGCTCGAGATAGGGATCAGGGGTGAGGCTCTGCGGGCCCAGCTGCTTGGCGGAGAGCGTGGGTGTGAGAGAGCAGTCGCGCGTGTCTGCGTGTGTGTGCGCACGTCGCCACCCTGTTGTGAGCGTCGCTCCTCCGCGTTTCTGTGTTACTGGAGGGCGGCTGCTACCATCTTGCCAGCTGGTCAAACCGGCAAACAACAGCATGTCATAGGAAGAAGATTTCCCACTGTCAGAATAGGGGAGACGTGCATGTAAATGCGTTGTCTTGAGCGGTGTTTTATGATTATTATTATTATCATTGCTGCACCATTGACTAAAATCTAGGACTTTTAATCCCCCAGGAAGAGATACAGGTTTCCTAGGAAAGCAGTTGCCTCAACATTGTGACAAACCAGGACGGGTGGCAACCCTAAACCAACTGACTCGCAGAATATTGTCTGAGCCTGTTTTCACAGAGGCCAAACTTCACATAATTGGTACCAGTCATCGACAAGTCCATACCAGTTCCTTTTGCTCTCTAGCCCACGCTACGACAAAGTGGGTAGCACTAGTAGCGCGCCTGCCAATCCTCTGCTGACCCACTGCATCTGTGCGTGCCCCGTGACCGCCTTGCCAGCGAGCCTTTGATACTTCACGCAGCCTCAAAGTTTCACTTAGCCCGGGCGCGAGTGACACTACGACGTTGCCGTGACGCGGCGGCTGAGTGGCGGTTGCCGTTGTGCGTGACGCGCCGTGCCCAGTGTGCGGCGGGACCGGCACCGGTGCGCGCGACCTGGACCGCCTGGCCCTGCTGCTGGAGGAGATGCAGGAGCTGCTGGTGCAGGCGCCGCACTGCATGGTGCAGCTGCCCATCAAGTGCTTCCCGACGCCCGCGCGCATCACTGGCCCGCCGGAACGTGACGATCCCATGCCCACGCTCTTCCGGTACCGGCCCAACGCCACCGTTCGTTCGTTACCGCCCGTTCGTTCATTTTGTGATCAGTAGCCGCTTAAGCCTGTAACAGGGTTGCGGTGAAGCTGGAGCCTATCCCGGCAGACGCAGGACGCAAGGCAGGGCTATACCCAGGATTGGACGTTAGTCCATACCAGGGTACCGTGGGCAATATAGTTGGGCCAATTAACCCAGGCAGCATGACTTTGGACTGTGGGAAGAGACTGGGGTGAACGGTGAAAACCCACGTGGACACAGGGAAAACATGGAAACAGTTCATATATTGACGCTGATTTGCATTTTGCAAGCTCTAATCCTGAGGTGGATAACTATGACATATAAACACAGCCCTATGTGGGGTGTTGGTGTGTGCCCAAGGCTATGCACGAAGTGAGTCACCCTGCTGACAAGCATGGAAGCCGAGCTGAAAGACAACGATGTCCAGAAGCTGACCATCGCGCTTCGAAGAATTGCAAAGAAGAAAAAGAAGAAGAAGCTTTGGTTTTACTTAATTTGCATTATGTTGTTCATTTTCCTTCCATCCCATTAGCCTAAACATTCGGCCCTTCCCTTGCATACATTTCAAATAATTCGTTCCTCCACGCAGCGTCGTGAGTATACGAATCAACATTTACATCTGTAACGGCACAACCGAAAACACCCATCCGAGAGCCACGCAAGCACGAACGCAGAAAAACCCAACTCCGCTTTGACGAGCCCGTCGGCCCGTCTGCCCCGGCAGGTACATGCACGAACACCACTTCCTGGAGTCGCTGGCGCTGCTGCTGTGCACGCCCGCCGCCAGCCTGCACGCCGGGGTGCAGCAGGCGAGCCGCGACCTGCTGGCCGGCCTGGCCGCCACGCAACCCGGCCTTCTCTTCCTCGGCTCGCACCCGGAGGCGGCCGGCCTGCTGGTGCGCGCGCTGGCGCAGCTCACCGAGCAGCCGGACCACGAGGACGGGGCCGCGCCGGCGGTCGGCGGCGGCGGCGCAGGGGTCGGCGCCGTCATCGGTTGCGGCGGCGGCGGGACGGGGAGCGACCCCGCGCTGGCGCTGAGACTGGCGTACAGCCTGCAGGTGGGATCCCCCACGCCGCGCGCCCGCGTGCGGCCCGTTTCCTCGACGCGTGTTGCGTTCGGCGACGGCTCCCGGCCGCTCGTCGCTGGGAGAGTGGCTCGGCGCGTGCACGCGCGTGGCCGTATTTTGGCTCCACTGCTCAGTTGAGGGTCTGTCGGTACCGTGCGAATAGCAGCGGTTGTTGGAGCATGCTTCACGCTGCTCTGTGCTGGGTTCGTGAAGCCGGGGAGCATGATTGGCCTCTTTGATTTATCTACGGCAAAAAGCAGAGATTTTTCCGGTCTGCCGATGGGTGCCGCCTCTATAGACTGGCACGTGGAGCCGCTTCTCATTGACCTGTTGACCACAGCACGTGACTGTAAATGTGTTTTGTTTACACTTGTGCAGGGCTCTTTTCGGCTGCTGAGATGTGCTTGGAAGAATCCTTGTGGCCGCACGTTCTGAACTGAGTGCCTGTGTTATGGGGTGTCTATCTCTTGTGATGCAAGAATGTTGTGTGTTGTGATACGACGCCTATCGTAATTGCCACGTGTTGTTATGCCTCCGCGTTCTAGTGCCGCGTGGTGTGATGCTCACGTATTGATGCCTGTGTCGCTGTGCCCTCGTGTTACTGTTACGACGCGCCGCGTGCGTTTCGTGATGTTTAGTCTGTGTGTCGTGCTGACTGGTGAAACGCTCGCCTATTATGAAGTCCCCGTGCGTTTTGATGTCCGTGCGTTGTGGTGACTTGTGTCACGTGATGTGTTGCCTGTCGCTATGAGGCAACCTGTTTGAGGCACCCAACCGGCCTTCGCCTCGTCCCCACCAGGCGCTGCAGTGCGTCTCCGAGCTGCTGGAGTGCGGCGCGCGCGTGGGCGGCGAGGGCGACACGGACAACTCGGGCGTGCTGGGCGTCCTCCACTCCCTCTACCTCATGACCTTCCACCCCACGGGCCGCGCCGCCGTCTGTCACGTGCTCGGCCTCGACCGCAACCTGGGCTGCCTCATCCCCTTCGTGGATCAGTGCTGCAAGGAGGGACAGCAGGGGTACGGGCCGGCGGGTCGCGCGCACGAACGCACGCGAGGGTGGGCGCCGCGCCCTGACCGTGTCACGCATTCACGTTGGCGGTACCGCCGAAATTTAAAACGAGCGCGTGGATTATGTAACGATTTTCCGGCAAGCGTTTGTCCTTTAGAGTATTGCGTCAGCTGTGTGGAAGCCAACCGCTGGTGCAAAGAACGCTTTTGCATATGTATAAAATGTGCTGGTGTAGGTTTCCACGGCTCGATATGAGAATTGCTGGCCATAGCTGTTATTCCGTTCGTCCGATGGAGAGCAATTCTCATTCATCGAGCCGTGAAAACCTACATCATTACAAAGTAAATTGTGGTTGTCCTATGGGATAGACTCTTCCTATTTAGAGCGACCGGCTCGCAATTGAAGTTTGCGAGTTGAAATCGTTGATTGCAACTCGCAAACTTCCAATCGCCAGCTTTTAATCCAGGACATCCCTAAGTAGCAACACAACTGTATCCTAATGGCTCGTCCTCGGTATATCGTGTGTAAAAGCGTTCAAGTGGCGGGTCTAATGAGTGAAGCATTCGGCCATAGTCGGAGAGCCTAGACGTGTCCTTAAAACCATCGTGTAAATCCACTGCTGGCGGAGGGCCTGCCCACACTGCTCGTGTTGTGAGAGTTTCTTGACCATACTTCCCCTCACTGGTCGTTGCGAGTTATTGAAAGCACTGACGTGGGATCGCAGGCTTACGGCGGAGCAGTGCGCTGCCCTGTGCCGCCCACGACTTGACCGCGCAGCAGCCCGTGACGCCTGTTCCGCGCGCTCATCTCCCGTCCACGCACCGTGCAGGCTTCAAAACCCGCTTAGTTTTCGAGATCTGATGGGACGGGCCCCGTTGTGGGGGATTTTCTTCGTGGGCACTGTGTTGTGCTACGCAGTTTAAAATAACCCTCTTGATGGTAAATGGCGTTGTAAAAAGTGCGTGGGCGTGGTAATGGTCATGCACCGCGTACTTGGCATCTACTTGTTTTACGTACTTGATGTTATGTAACGTAGCTTTGATCTTTCGCCCCGGTATTTATTTAAACGTGGTTTTAAAACAGTCAACAAAAAGAGAAATGTGTTTGTTTTCAGCGTGCTGAGTGAAACCGAGATGGCAGGCTCAGCACATGAGATAACCTCGTGAAATATGTTCAATTATCATCCACATCGGTACCGATTAAGGCTACGATGTGGCACAGAAGTCACGAATTTGAATAACATCCGTGAAATCTTGCAACTGGCAGCTCATGGCAGCCGAGAAATGGAACACATCCGAGAGGATGGCCGGCGTGGAGATGGAGTGGTGAAATGTGTAGGTGCTAGATAGATTATCAAATTGCATGATCGTGCAAGGTGGTGGCAGGTTTGGGAATCCTTAATCCAACAGTGGACTGACCATGGCTTATGATGTATTTACTCCGTGGGGAATGGGGTGCGATAGAAACACGTTTAGATTACTCTTCATTTATTTCGTTTCAACACTGCCCACATTATTCCAGGACCGTCCCCGCACCTCGGCAATTGATTTTACAAAATACTCTCCATGCCAAAATCGTAGCCTTGGCCACGCTCAATCCACTGCTGCATAAAGTCCTCCAAAGGTCATCACGATCAATCGCGATCCTGCGTCGTCACGATTCGTGTCGATCCTGTGCTGATTGATCTTAGAAATGTTTTGACTTGGAAGGGCGCGACGGCGGCCGGCAGGAAAATCCAGACGTTGGAATGTTTCCCCCCTTGTCCCAGCGAGGTGAAATCCAAGAAGTCCGTGGCGTCCAACTACGCGTGCATGCTGGTGCTGCTGGCGGTGCAGCTGTCCGGCGACGTGGCCATGCTGGAGCACTACGGCACGACGCTGCTGCACCTGTGCAAGGAGGACGAGGGAAACACCAAGTTGCAGGGTCTGTCCACCCATCTGCACGCCCGTCCCATCGCCTCACCGCCCGCTCGCTCGCTCGCTACGCACCACCCCGCCCGCCCGCCACACACGGCACGCCCTGCACACTCGCCGCGTCTCCTGTTTGCGCCCCGCGCGCCGCGCTCGCTCCGCCGTCAATCGTCCGAGCCCAAAACCTCTCTCGCACTCGGCGAGTGTGAAGGTACGGATTTGACTCGATTTATAAACTCACGTCGCGAGATCGTGAGAGATATTGACGGCTTGTGAGAGATATTGACGGCTTGGGAGAGGGAGTTCGGCCGGCAGTGGATGGATCGCGGCTGCTGACGATGACGATAAAAATGTAACCGCGCTTTTGGGATCGGCCGCCTCATGCCGGGGCGGGAAGCGGGCCTCCAGCTCTACGCACGGCCCGGGTGTGGCGCGTGCTGCCAGCCGAAGGTGACACTCGGGGGGGTTGGAGCGGAGTGACGCCACCTTTGGCGTGAACCCAGCGCCTCGGCAGAATGTGGCTGAGCCAGCCCGGCCTTCTAGAATCCCACAAACAGGTGTGGCCCGCTCTCGTAATTGAGGGATGGAAGTGAACTTGCACCAACACACGGTGTACAACCCCGAGGTTTTTTTTTTCTTTAATGACAGGGCCGACGCGGTATTTATATTGCCGCGTCGACACTGTCAACAGACGCTGCAATTTACATACAGATTAGCGATCGCGTCTTTTATGAATGGGTTCCCACGTTATGGATGTTGCCGCGGTGTAATCGTCAGCACGCCTAGCTTGCGCTCCGGAGGTCGAGGCAGTTCTCTCGGCGAGGCAGTTCAAACAATGGGGCAAGCGCTTTGTGACCCTCGGGTGAAAGGCGCTCTATAAATGCTATTATTATAAGTTACTAAACTACCACCCCTGTCCATCCGGCAGGATTAACGCGTACGACGCGAGTAGTTGCCCTGTAGGTTGCGTGTGGTGGGGTAAAGTGTGGGTAATCACTTTGTGGCAGAGTAGGCCAACGTAACCTCTGTAGGAGCTCTGTAGAGCTCGCTGTCGTGGCAGCCCTTCCACCAGCAGTGCCTCTGAGCGAGCAGTTGCAGGGCTGCACCTTGGTGTTTACCTAACCCCCCACTTTAGGGTGGAAACTCACTGCTCTGAGCCGCTCTAAGATCAGATTTTGTCACGCCTGACACGCCATGCACCGAGGTTTAAACACAATGGCTGTGTACTAGGATGGGCGCGATGGTATCTGCGCGCAACTTGAGGTTTAAATTAAATAATAAATCCCCGAATAAACACACAAGGCAGTGTGTCACCGTGTAAAGTGAAATAATATCACGTTTCAGTGCATCAGCCTAATGGGCTTTCTGGCCGAATCTGTTCAGTGAGCATTTGTTTAAACAAGAAACCTCAGGACCAGTTTCAACCTTGTGAGTCTCATCAGCTGAATGTGGCCTGCCAAGCGAGTGTTTCTAGGTAGTCCGATGTTTTGGCAAGAGCTCTCCTGAACACCATGAGACACATCCATCACGGCGCTGAAGATTTGCGCAAAACGTATAATTATCGCCGTATGCCGTCACGGTAGAATGTGGGTACATATGCCCGGGGGGTGAGGGGGTGGCGCTTGTATGCGGGTCCTGGATTTTAAAAAAACTCAAATAATATTCGCTTCTACGTTAAGGTTAAGCTAACGCGATCGAATGCGTGTCATCACAGAGTTGAGCAAGTGGCTGGAGCCCGTGAAGAACCTGCGCTTTGAGATTTCCTCCATCCCCGCGCTCACGGAGTACATCAAGCAGGCGAGTAGCTCCTGGTCCCACACGGAGCGCGTGGCTACACTTACGTCGCGAGCCCCGCTCCTGATGTCAACCCTCCTGCCGTACGTTCGGTATCAACGCCGCCATCTGTTTCCTCTTCGTGTGCATTCTCCCAGATGGACTTGAATGGCGCTGTCTTGTTGAAAGTTTTAGAAACGGACGTGCAGAACCCTCACAACGAGCGTAGCACCGCTGCCTTTGTGCGAGACAATAGCTCCCGAAAGATGACATCACCAAAACCACTTCTGAAGTCCCATGGGTGTGCCTCTACAAAGAGAATTTGTTTGTCACATGAAACTCACCCGACGTGTTTCATTCTTAGAGACGGTTTTTTGGGGTGAAGAAGCAAATTTCCCAGTGGCGTTATTACGCAGGGTCACGGCCGGCCGTCAACCAGGCCGCGAAAACCGACTACTCGCCGCGCTTGACAAACCCGGTTTTAAATCGCACCTGGCGCAAACCTGGATTCAAACTCGGGATCGCAGCGGTGCGGGCTCGGTTCGAGCGCGCGGGCCGCTCCCGCCCGGCGACAGCCCAAACAGGTTTTCGCAGGGTGTCACTGTCAGGTGCGGCGGACGGCCTCCTCCCCAGAATCTGCACGGGCGGCGCGAGCTCAGCGTTGCGTGCGGCGGCGCGCTCGTTCTGCCTGCCGCACCTGAAATGGAGGCTGAGAAAAACCTGTTTTGTCTCGTGGCGAGACCCGCGTGACGGTGGAATTAGGGTGGCTTGCCGCATTCAGCGAGCAAACAATGCCGCGTGATTGAATGACGTCCACTTAGAATAACACACAACACCGCAGGCACGGCCCGGGCCGGTCCTCTTGAGCCCTGTCAGTTGTGACCCGCGGTGATTTTGGCGATCGGTCAATCGTTCGCATTTGCTAATGCGTTACGTTAAGCACACCGCTTTTGAAAGGTTCCACTGCACGTCGTTGCGGCACCGGGCGCAGCTTTGTCAATCACGCATACGTGGAAAAAACATCTCGCCACCTTTGCCGTTAACACCACCGTTTAATCCACTTGTAATGCGGCAGTTGGGGTGTCATTCTAGATGGTTCCCCGGTGATAATTCACCAGGGGATCTCGCCAATCAGCTGTAGGCTGTTCTCTCGGCTGGAAGCTGATCGCATTGCCATCTGTCGGTGCGTGTGAGGAACAAAGCTGGCCTAGGTGGTTGCAAGCCACCGTAAAGGCCAAATGTGTACCCAGCTCTAAATTGGTATTTTTGGTTGAGCGGTGGTGCAGTCGTTTGTGCACTGCAATCCGAGTGGTTCCTGGACACAGCTAACATCAGTGGCAAGTGATATCAGAACTGGTACTGGTGCCCACAGTCTGCACTGACCAATGCAGTGAATTATGGTCAAACAACCCCCATGACACGGTGTGGGGAGGTCTTCATCCAACTGACTTTGCGAAAGGGCTCCACCTTATTATTAATTCTTGAATCGAATTGCAATCCCAATGTGACAACTTGTCGAGTCCCCACGGAAGTCGCTCGTAGCCTAGTCTCCACCGCTGCTGCCCGTCTAGTGGGTGCGAAGGGCTCGAGCGAGGCTCCGGTGTCAGCTCTGCGTACGTAACGTGGTGTGCGTGCCCTTTGACCTGCAGAACCTGGACAGTCTGACGATCCACATTGCCCAGGAGGGGCCGGGCCTGGCCACGGCGCTGAGGGTCCTGAAGCACATCGCCTGCCCCCCTCCCCCCATCAAGGGTTCGTTTCACTATCGGCGCTAAAGTCTCCCTTTCATCCGGGGGTTCATAACGTGATTGTCGGTGTAGGTTGTCAACTGCTTAACGCGTGAGAATTGCTCTTATGAGGTGCACTTTCGGGAGAGCTGTGTCGAGCGTTTCTCTTTCCTTCACAACGTTCACCTCGCAGGCATAGAGCCTGAAGATGCCTCCAGCGTGGGAGGTGAAGCGTTGTGAGGGAGACTGGGGAACTCTCACTATGGCCATGCTCTTTCGGCATGGCCATAGTGAGAGTTCCCGCCATACGGACGATATTGCTCCAAACGTGTAACACGTTCTTCTTAAGTCTCATTGATCGTGTTTTCAACTGACAACAGCTTTGATCTGCATCTATTTGCTGGTTGGATCAGCCCATCATCCCTCGGGAGCGATAAAATAGCTACCACTTTGCTTGGACGTAAACAGTGTTTGTCCTACGGAGAGACTCACCCCCACAATGTCAATGCGGAATTTCCACGACTAGCCAGCGGCTGTAAACCGGAGTTGACTAAGCACCTCACTGCTCGTCTGAGTTAGATATCGCTGACTTGACCCGCGACCCCGCTCGTCCACCTCGCGTTTGCCGCGCTGTCGACATCGACGCCGATGCCGCGACTCGCCGTTGTCTCCGCGGCGCTGACAGCGCGACCGCCCGCGTCTGCGCGTCGGCAGGGCAGCAAAAGGACCTGCGCTGGAACCTGGCCGTGATCCAGCTCTTCTCGGCCGACGCCCTCGACCTGTTCATCCGCATGCTGCAGAAGCTGAGCGCCGTGCTGCTGCAGGCGTGGCGGCACCACGCGGGCGCCACGGCCAGCGTGCAGCGCAGCCTCGTGCTCTCCATGGCCACGTGCGCCCTCTCGCTGCTGCAGGCCATGCTGGCCGAGCTGCTGGGCGGCGGGCCTCAAGGTGACTGCGGCGGGGCGGCGCGGGGCGGCGCGTGGCGGGCGGGCAGGGTGGTTGCTGGGCGGCGACGGTGTTGTCAGACGCTTCGCGCCGCGGCCTACAAAGTGATTTTATCCATAGTAATAGATCTTTTTATGAGTTAGGTCACGTAAACATAAGCGTCGTAAACCCGCCTCCACCCGACACAGCCGATTAGTAAAGGGTTGTCACGTGAACAAAACGTGCCAATTCGTTGCTACTTCAGCACACCGGTATGTTGGAGAGCGAACCCGCAACTTTTATAATTTAGGTACAATGTTTCGCTGATCGTTGCAATCGGCTACATCAGGAAGAAAGGATCTGGCGAGATGATTTTAGTTTGCAGCGCGTGTCAATCCACTGTTGGATGTCGGTCTTCTCGTCTGCGGTCGGTCATGGGGGTTGTTTGATCATACCTCGCTATTCCGGTCATTGTGGGTTGGTGACTGTAGGGTGCTCTAGACTGGATCGCATACCACTTGCCATTGAGAATTGCCACCGAGAGCAATGCTCACACATCGAGCCATGAAAACCTACATTAATACACCACTTGATAGTCATGGCCAGGAATTGAATTCTGGAAACTGAGTTCGTAGCGCAGTGCACTAACCATTGCGCTTTAGCGCTCCAGCACAGCGCTGTGCTTTTTAATTTCATTGCCATGACGGAGAACACTTGCGAGGCTCGCACCGCCTTCCTCCAGCGAGACTCGCACCGCAGCAGCGGCTCGTGAATGGAAAGTGAAACGGCCGTACTCTGTATGGGAGGGGTAAGAGGGCGGCACACGCTGACCAACCTGACCCCCGATCCTACTCCTAATCCACAAATACCAGCCAACCAATCGCTAATACTAAAGCTTAAACCCTACCCGTAGCCCCATCACTAACACTTTTCCCTGTCCCTCCCCCGCTCCGCCAGTTTTTTACAATGCCACAAATGCGTACACTTGTCACAAACGCTCTGCTAGCCTCGGGTGTCCCAACCGTCTCCGCCACGTACCGAGGCGTGGATCCCCATGCCACTCTGCTCTCATTGTGAATTGTTGATTGTGAGCCGGAGTCTCTTTTCTCTTTAAACCCCGTGAGACCGGTGTGGCCTATGTGATGTGCTGCCCTCCCATCGCTCGGCAGGTGGGCACCCGGCGTTCTCCGAGCCACTTGACTAGTTTGGCTATCGCATCGATGTAGGTTTTCACTGCTCGATGTATTATAATTGCTCTCTATTGCCATTATTTCGCGATGGCCGTGTCGAGCGTTTCTCCTTCACGACGTATCGCCTCCTGCGCGGGAGGCATCATCAGACTAATTGTCAGGTACGGCTCCTCCTTATTGGCCTGACGACGCCTCCAAAGTGGGAGGCGAAACGACATGAAGGAGCGAGGAGGAGGAACGCTCGACACGGCCATCCCGAAAGTGAACTCGACGACGTTTCCTGCGCAGGCGGCGGCGGTGGCAGCAGCGTTGGCAGCGGCGGCGGCGGGTTCGAGCTGCGCGACTCGCGGCTCCCGGCGGCGCTGGTGTCGCTGCACACGGTGCTGTGTTCCGTGCCGCTGTCGGGCCAGCTGGAGGCCGACGAGCAGCAGGTGCAGGCGCTGGCCGTGGACACGCTGCTGGCCTTCACGCAGGGCGTGGCCGAGCAGGCGGCCGGCGCGGGCGACGCGCTCGCCTCCAACACGTGGTCGCTCATGCTGCGCGAGGTCCTGGACTGCACGCTGGCGGCGCCCGAGAGCTTCTACTCCGGCCTGCTGCTGCTCACCGAGCTGCTGCCCCTGCCGCTGCCCGTGCACACGGCCGAGGTGAGGCGCCGCCCCGTCGAAACGTGCGCGGGTCGCGAGCCCAGCGTCGCCCGGGCCGCGTCGGGGCCCGTCCTCGTGACGCCCCTGCCGGCGGGTGG
>JAZEWU010000022.1:7721405-7734227 GCA_036362915.1 Geotria australis | reverse complement strand
GACGCGGGATTATCAACTGTGCAAACTGTCGTCTCGACCGACCTGGGCAGGTTCAGCCGAGTTCTGCGAAGGAGTTTGAACAGCGCTCGGCATGAAAGAAGCGCGATTAGCCACCGCGCCGCCACGGGGAAGCCGCGCACGATAATGACCGTGATCGGCGGGTGGTTTGCGCTAATCTCACCGAACGATGTTTACCCAACATTGTTAAAACATCTTGGCTTTACTTTACATCACGTCCTTGAGCCAAATATACTCGTGTAAAAGCACAGGCCGAATATTTTTTTGGATCGGTTCACCGCCTCCGTGGATATTTGAACGTAGTGATTTTTCGTCTTGCCTTTGCGCTATTTAAAGATACTAAATGCTAAATGCAGCCCGGCTTCTTGTGGTAAATGCTAAGTCGGTGAAGACGTGTTTTCATCGGAGCAAAGCGGACCGGTGCAAACCCGTCGCTCCCCATTCCAGAGCCTAGCTGATGGGGTTTGCCACGTGTCCTCTCGTCATCCGCGCCCTCCCGTCACAGCTTCTGCTGATGCGGCAGCTGCCGCTCCTGCCGCTGCATCTTGCATTCCCTAGCGCCGTAGAGCGTGCCGTCCGCCCACCCTGCGATTCCGGCGGTGTCGCCCCCCCCGCGTTGCCGGTTTGTGCCGGTCTTCGGTCGCCCGCGGCGGGCGCCCATCTTAATTTGCTGCGTCGTAGCGGCGTGTCCCGCTCGATTGCTGACGAGTGCAGGGCGTGTGTAACTGGGCTTGCACAGGTGTTTGTGCGTGCTCCGTGTAGCCGGGAGGTGTCCGCCCCTGCCTGGCCAACCTATGCGTTTGGTTTCCGTGGTTTCCTTGATTAACTTTTTGGGCGCTGGTGCTCCGAAACTTCCTTCACGGCTTGGTGACAAAACACAAGTTGGCAGCTCGAGCCGTGCCGTTTCCCCCCGCCCCCCCCTCACCGCGAGTCACCCAACATACACGGGGACACAAGTGGCCCTGATTGTGTCACGCGATGACAAATTAAAGGAGCACGGCAGGCTCGCGATGATGTTTCACCGGAGCAGAAAAACAGACGGACGCCGTTCTGTTCGCGTCCGTGAGTGGCGTGTGTGTGGGGAGCGGCGGTACATTTGCCGGTCATCTCGGTCACTTTACAATCACCTTGGTCTGTTCTGTGTTTTCCTGCCAGCGAGTCGTCGGTTCTTCGTGGCCTCATAGTCTACCCAGCCTGGCGTAAGTGCTGCCGTGACGCTGCCGTCGTGTGTATTGACGTCCGTGTCTGTGTGCGCGTGTGTGCGTCCCCCGCTCCCGACTCAGCGCCCTGCGCAAGCACCCGCAAGTGCTGTTCGGGGTGGTGCGCGGCGTGGCGCTGGGCGCGGCGCGGGAGGCACCGGCGCTGGCGGAGCACACGACCGCCCTGCTCTCCGCCCTGCTCGAGCTGCTGCGCCCGCTGCTGGGCGCCGAGCACGCGGTAACAAGCGCACACCCCGCGTGCACGCCACGTGCACGCCGCTTACACCCCGATTACACACCACGTGCTCCCCAGCGGACACCCTGCACGCGGGCAGCACACCGCGCACACCCCTCGCGTTCCCTGCGTGCTCCCTGCCACCTGCAAATCCTGAACCTGTGCAACTGGCGCTCGCGGTCTTGGTGCACTGCCTCCTTCTGGCCGTCTCCCGGCCACATCCATAGGCCAGCGGATTAGAGACTTCACATAGACACAATTTTTGCTGCGTTTGCACCGGTGATACATTGCGTCCAGCTCGGAACCCACGCCGTACCTGTGGGCCAACTCTGACCTCGCGTCGCCGGGTGACAGTTAAACATGGGCTTGGCCACACACCTGGCAACACGTCCATCCGCAACACTGTGTCCGCTCTCGTTCACTCATCAAAGCTATGCAGGGAGGGGGAGTGCCTCTCTCTTTCTTTGGCTCAACGTATTTATTTTTAAAGGGCTTCTGGAGGCAGTGGCGGGACCCAGTTGTCCTAAAACCAATATTTTGAAGACCTTTTCCCTTCAGTGTTGTGGCAGCGAGAGAACGATCCTCGCCACAAACGGGAGCCCGCTGCTGCGGGGTGCGTGTGGCTCCTGTGAGACGAGTGTCACGTCACCCCCCCCCTCCCCCGCCGCTTTGAGACGTCGCCGTGAATAAAAGGAGCGCCTCCCCACACCGCTCAGCTCCCGTTCGAGCCGTTGAACCTCGCCATGCTCGAGAGAGTTTGGATTCTTTCTCCATTTCGCTTTCTGTCCACGTGTGGTCAGCGACGCGGTTTTTACGAAAGGCGGAGGGTTGATCGGGCGCAAGGCATCCGAGCGCCCGCCGTAAACGGACGCGACCGTCGGTGGGTGATGTGGTCACGTGCCAGGGGTGTGAAGGCACTTTTTAGCGGTTATTAAAAAGGGGGCTGAAGAGATGGTTCATTGAGCATACCAGATGTAATACGCAGTGCCCTGACACACTCGCACAAAAATGCAGGCCTACTTATATGTTAGCTGGTGTGTGTGTGTGTGTGGATAGCCAATGAGCAGTCGTTGGTGCATTGTGCTATGAAGCCGGTGATCTGAGTTTGATTCCTGCTCGCGGCCAGAATCAGTGGTGAATATCTGAACCGGTCGTTGGCCTTCCCGGCGGCAACTGAACTTTAAATATGAGCACATTGTGCGGTATGGAAACATCAGCACCGGGAGACAAAAGCGGCAGGGCATGGCGCTGGCCACACCACCGCTACACGCGCCGTTCCGGCCCTCGTAGGTGCTCGCTAACAGCACTTGCCCCAACAGTCCGTGTAGGCTAAGCGGAGGATCTTTGTGTAATGCTTGCGTTACATGTACAGCGCGGTCCAGATGTCTTATGACCCCCATTTAATATTCTAAAACGTTATATGTTTGGATACCAATGGCACGAAATGTAAACTGAGCAATTCAAACATGACACGTATAAAGTTTATTAAATATCATAATTCTTCTTCTTTGCGATTCTTCGAAGCACGATGGTCAGCTTCTGGACATCGTTGTCTTTCAGCTCGGCCTCGAAGTGTTTGGTAGAATTCGCGGGCAACACCAAGTATCATAATTAAGTAATGGTTATTTAAAACAGAAATGCATGAGCAAGGGAAAACAAACGTGAGGGATCCATTAAATGGGGGTCACAAGACATCTGGACCGCCCTGTACATCGGTAAGTGTGCCCATTAAGTCAGTTCACTTACCTGCGCGTTATAGAGTGGCCAGATCGCTGCGGGACTGGGGGCATTGTCGTTCACGCCAGGCTAAGCACACACCGGGCGCCGATTCGTCGCGTGGCGTTATTAAACGGCCGCGTCGAGCGTAAGTAAACGACGTCTCTGGCCCCCGGTAGCGTCAGAATTCCTGGCTGAGTGGCGCAGTCCACTTTCGTGGCAGGTCCGAGATTTGATTGACGTCGTCGAAAGGTCGATTGCAAAAGCGTTTTTGCTTACGCGCCATGATGATGATAATAAGTAAAAGGTAATGACATTTTTTCGCCGTGAAGCGTCGAGGGAGCTGCTGGGAACCGCTGCGCTGTCGGCCGCGGGGGGAGAGGAGACGAGGGCGGAACGATCACCTGACAGTCAGCGCCAGTTATCACATTGAGCGGACGTTTCCCACGTACATTTATTTTTTGTCGTGCACAATTGCTGAGCGCAAGTGCAAAGGCACAACATTTCAAAACGGCCAGCAACAAACGTTGCTGTCAATGTGGTGCTTGCCCCGACAATCTGTTCAGGCTGTAAGCCTGGGGAATCTTTGTGCGTGTGTGAATGTGTGGGTACGTTTCAGACGCGGGCCTTCATGACCAATACGATTCTTAATTGGTTTGGGTTAGACCAGGAGTTCTCAACCATTTGCAGCTCAAGGCCTAGTTGGTGACGATTATCTGAACTAGTCCAGTGCGTCTGTAAACCATGTAAACATCAGCACTGGGGAGACAAAGTCGGCCAGGCACGGTTCTCGTATTCCGAGCTGGCCTAAATAGGTGCTCTGTAACTGCACTTGCCCCAAGAGTTTGTTAAGACAATAGGGTGGGGGGATCTTTATCTTGTTGATGGTTGTAAATTTGCAAGTGGTTTCATTTATACGTGTGTGTGGGTGCGTGTGCACTTTGTGTGTGTGCCCATGGGCGTATGCACGCATGCTTGTGTGCAGGTGTGTGCGCGCTCATGCACACCGTCTTCATTTACCAAATACGTTGTTACTCAAGTTGTTTTAGTCAGCATAAGGCTGCTTAGCCCCAGGGTTGGAACATACCTACGCATACTGCCAGCATACCTATGCACTATTGCGATCATACCTCATCTCGTCTCATTATCAAAAACCGCTTAATCCTGTACAGGGTCACGGTGAGCCGGAGCCCATCCCGGCAGACAGGGCGTAAGACAGGGCTATACCGAGGATGGGACGCCAGTCCATCACATATTGCGATCATACCTACACACAGAATACCTATATACCATGAGAGTACCTACAGTAGGCGTGCTTTGATTACACCAACTCGTGCTGCCAGCATTTGGAATGCACGTGCAGTACCGGTAGTGCAACGGTGACCGTGCTGGGCTACCAACCCAGTGACCTGAATTAGGTTCTCGGTCACGGCTAACAGCTAACATCAGGCCGAGCTGAAAGACAACGATGTCCAGAGGCTGACCATCGTGCTTCGAAGAATCGCAAAGAAGAAAGAAGAAGTGTCGAGTGATACACTGTATCTGAGCGAATGAAGTAAAATCGTTCTAAAATCCCAAGACAGGACCATCTTGAGAATGGGCTGTGAGACTCGGCGAGGCTTTCCTGCACGTATAAATGACCATTGTTATTATGTAAGCCGCGGGGATTCAGCTGACAGCCGCGTGTTTATCGCGGCGTGCCAGAGGCATTGTGCCGTGCGACCGTCTCGCCTGCCGCTGAAGTGCCTGGTCCGGCCGCTCTGCTCCGACACAGGGCGCGGTGTGGTGAACTTTGCCAGTTGACCAGACCGCGGCCTGTGTCGGGCGATGTCCTGTCGGTCTCCCAGGGTCACGAGATCGAGGAGGCGGAGGGCGAGGAGCACGAGGGGAGCGCCGGGGAAGCGGTGGCCACGGCGGCGGCAGCGGCGGCGGGAGCCACGGCGTGGGTGATGAGCATCGCCGAGGCCAGGCTGCAGTTCCGCTGGGGGGAACCGCTCGGGGTGGAACACCCGCTCGCCCAGCTGGAGAAACTCGTCACGGTAAAGGCCACCACGGTAAAGGCCATGCTACACCGGGGTTCCTTGTCTGGCGGCCAGCGGACCAGATGGCCCACTCAAGCTCTTTGAGTTTCCAATGTAAATTCAGAGAAATGTAAATTCACCTTGACGTTTTAACAACATTTGTTTATTCAAATGTCCCAGTTAATTTATAAGGGTTCCTTTCTGATTTTTTTGTGCCAATATTTGCGTGCATTGTATGACGCTTTTTGCCATGAATCGGATTAGAGATGTGTTGACACCCTGGGTTAGAGATCAGCTTTCTAAATAGCGATAGGATAATTGCCTTCTGGTGTTCAGTTTCCATTCTGCTTCCTAGCGCATGCGGTGGCTCTGGCAATCCTCCGCTGTGCCTGGCAGGAGTAGCCGCCATTCAGCAGCAAAGCCGGCTACTCACCCGAGCAATTTGTTGCGGAACCAAATCACTGCCAGATTATTGCCTGCACCTGCTTCGTCCGCATCTGAGCCAGTTGGAGCACAGCAAGGAACTTACAGCCGTGTCGGGTGATGATTACGTTATGAGAATTGCCCTCGAGCTGCTCTTTTGGGATAGCCGAGTCAAGCGTTTCTCCTCTCTCTTTAGCGACATTTCATCTTTCCATATTGGAGGCATCATCAGGCTAATGAAGCAGCTCTCGAGAGCAATTTTTTAATACATCGAGCCGTGAAAACCTTTGGGGTGTATGTTAAGCCAAATCGCCGAGCAGGCCGCTCAAAAGCAGAGTCTCTGTCCCACCGGTTGCGCGACCGCTCGCAACCGGTTGCCGAGAATTCCCCCGTAACAAGCGAGCGAGTCACGTGCGACCGAGCCGCGTGGCTCTGATGCCGACACGCGGCCGTGCCGCGCGTGCCCCGGGGCCCAGGACCAGTGCAAGGAGGAGGAGGGCCTGCTGGAGGGCCTGCTGGAGGGCATGTCGGCGCTGCGCCGCACGCTCGACTCGCCCGCCGGGGCCCTGCCGCTCCCTCCGGCGGACTCCGACGTGCCACCGGAGCCTACGCTGCCTCCTCCCGAGAGCCTCCAGCAGATGTTCAACTCCAGGTCCGTGTCGTCTCCCCGCACGCAGGGGTTTTCTCCAGGCCGCTCCCGCTTTGTTTACTTCCCTGATGCGTAACATTGTTGCCCGTGATTAACCTACTGCCGTATGAAGGCCGCTGCAAGTTCTTGCCACTGGCCAACATTTCTAATGCAGGACCCTCCTGGAAAAGATTATTGAGACTCCGTGACTTTCCGCTTGATGAAAGAAATAACTCAAAGTTTTAAGTATGGCCATCTTCGTGCAATACATTTTGAATGTGTATAGCATCTAAGTCGCTGCGTTTCAGCGTGCTGTGCAGTCTCGGTGGGGACTCTTATATTACAAAGAAAAAGGGGCAACAGGGTCATAAATATCAAGGTATAAAATGTGGACTCGGGCAGGGAGTCGCCAGCTCGGACGGCTGGAGGGGGATTGAGCTCCAGACCATTGGGGCAGCAGACGAGAAGGAGCAACCTCCCACTGAGTGACTCGTGACCGCTGATGTCAGCAGAAAGCCTCGGTTGCTGGGGCCAAGATTTCACGGTAGGAGAGTGCTCGGAGGAGCGCGTAGAGGGAGATGGAGAGGAGTAGTGAGGTGAGTCTCAGCACTCTCTCACGGGTTCGCTATATCGGGACGCTCGTCCGTTCGCTTGACGAGTGGAGTTTGCGAGTGGCCTGCGAGTTGTGCGCGACCTCACGCCCAGTCTCGCCAGTTTTCTCGCCTCGGCCCCGCAGAGCCAAGTGCAACTTGGGCAGTCGTTTCACTTCTTCAAGATTGATGTCTTATTTTGTACAAAGGAACTCACCTGAGACTGCCTCGCAGGCATGGCCTTTAATCAGACATACCTGTAGCTCTTCGGCCGTTGCCGACGCCTTCTCCCGCAGGCGACACCTCTCCGACCGATCGGAATGTTGCCATTTTTATAGGACGTGCTGCGCCTCGAGGTGCCGGAGGGATGTGTTAAACATCTTTCGTGTTTCCAGCGCGCGTAGCTGCGGGATTTTTTTTACGAGGTCGGGCGGTGTGTTTCAAATTGTTTAATTAATGGGTGACGCTGATGGAAGAGCAGTAACTTTGCAAAAATCACCGCACTCGACACAAGCCCTGTGTAATCGTGGCCAGTGGGGCCTGAGCTCCTGCATCATTAAGCACTTGTTTTCCGTGGTGTCAGCGTTAACTATCTGCCTGGTGGCCTTCAAGCTCTCAACACTGGTGATGACATCACCTTGAGTTGGATGGAACTATACGTCTTGTGGCGCTAGCGTGGGTTGGGGCTAGTAGGTAGGGCCCGGCCCGGATGGCGTATGTGCCTACCGTGCCCTTTAACCTCTGCCCCAATGCCCCCTTTCCCCCGCCTCGCTCTCCAGGGCCGTGTTTGTGTTGACGGAATCGCTGGATGAGCGTTTCACCTCGTCGCCCTTCCTCTCCTCATCTCAAGTGGAGGACATGGACGTGGAGATGGACATGGTGAGGAGGGGGGGGCCTTTGCGCGCACCTCATGGGAGGTGTTATTTGTTTGGTTTAACACGTTTTCCGAATACAGGCCCATACACCCAAAACGTCAGCCGGCCAGCAACAAACAGAGCTATCAAATTTATAATAGGTGAGAGTTAGCGCGTTGCTTGAATTGAGCGCGTTTTGTAAGCGCTTGGGCAAAAGAGATGACCGGATTTAATTCCAAAGTGGAGCAATACAGGTCAAGCAGCAGACAGAGAAGTGTAGTGACCTGCAGTGCAGTGAGTGAGTATGTGAGTGGGTGAGGGAGAGTTGCTGTGACCTGCAGTGCGGTGGCCACGGGTCGCCGTCTCGCCGCCGCCATATTAAGGCGAGCCGGTTTGGCCGGCCGTCTCTCTCTCCACGAGACCTCCGTGTAACCGATACCCGCGAATTACAATGGCCGTGACTTGGGGGATGTTTCAGCCGGAATCCACCATTGTGACAAGATGTACTTTAAGCAGACAGTGACAACAAAAAACGACCAACTTAAGCCGCAACCCCAGAGGGGAGCTGGCCTATGGAGCAAAGCCGCCCTCGCCTTACGGGGGCTCGGTGGGGACTGAGCAAAGGAGATGCGTGCGGTGAGTCGCGGCAGAGGTACACGGCAGGGTTTACTCGAGAGCACTCGTAGTTCGGGTCGTTCGTTCCAGCGCCGGGCTAATCCGAGGCTTAGAAGGGGACGGCGCCCGCGATACGCGTCGCTGCCGCCGCCGCCGCGTCACCCCCGCATCGCACCCGAGAGGCGCGTGACTGCGGCGCGGCCGAGCGCTTCACCCGATATCGGCTTCATACCGTGGCACATCCTTGTTGGCGCAGACGCCCACGCGCTCTTGGGGGCATTGAGGTCGTGTTTACACGTGCGTGTGTTTTGTGTGGGGCGGCGGTGGAATTTTAAGATTTCGAAAATATACCCTTGTCAATCAGTTTTGATTTTATATATTTGATAAAGGCCATGGTGCGATGTGACCCCCTGGTAGTAGCTATTTCCGTGATAAGTTGTTTTTCGTGGTAGAGCCAGGCGAGACAGCATCCAACAACAAGGAATGTGAACCGCACCCACTACATTCAATTTATTTAGCATAAAACTTTAACTTTGAGTTCTTTATCAATCTACTGTTAGATGGTTGCCTTCCCACGATGTGCAGGTCATGGGCGTGTGGTGGTCAATCATCAAATCTAAGTACAAAATGATTGGCATGTAATTATCTCTTTTTTAAATAAACCATCCTGCACATATCGCTAATGTATCTGCTCTACACCATCACAACACCTTGTAATCGTCCTCTCCCACCCTAAACAGGCATCTCCATTTCTTGTACATCATCCAGTTATAAACTCGCACTGTGACTCTACGAGTCGTAATAGAATGGTAGATTCTGTTATAGGTCCCGATGCGTCAAAACGAACCTCCCGTCACCTCCACCCATCACCCGAGCACGGGAAACCTTCAGCAAAGCGCGACGAGCGTCCGAGATCCAGGCGGCTTGTTTACTTAATGCAGGCCTTGACGTGAACGGAGCGTGCGGCCCGTGTGAGCGCGTGCGCGGGTGTGTGACGAGGCCTCGCGAAGGTCGCGATGAGATCATGCCGCTCCTGCCCACAGGGGCCCGAAGTCGGGGTTGAGTCGCTGGAAATGAACCGCACCCTCGCACACATTACACCCGGGCACGGGGCCTGTAATTTGCGTCCTTTACGGGCAGCAAGTCGAGTGTACAGAAGGCCGAGTCTGTTGTTGATGTAATTTAAACGATTAAATGTCTCTTTTATTGAAAGAATGGCGTGCAAATAGGCCGCGGGACAGCCTGAAAACTCAGGCGGGGCAGCACCTTTGAAATATACGAACACCACTTGTGTTTGGCACCATGAGCCCTCATTAAGCACGGTAAACACAATAGTCACCAATTCTCACTCAACACATTTACCACAGCGGGTATTTTATTTACACACCTGTTTACAGCTACTTTCGTCACTCCGCTGCTAGATGAGGGCCTCCCTCACACCGTGTGGGCCACGGGAATTATTTGACGATACGTCTGCAAGCAGGTCAGTGTGGATTGGTCAGGGCCGAGAACCACAAGCGTAGTCGCAGATAAAGTACGATACACAATTGGTTTTATCTGACCACTACGTAGCCCCGCAGTGGCCTGTGACACCCGACACGCACGGTAGTGTACCCATCCGACCACCGACCAGGCCCAAACCCATTTAGATTCTTAGCTCTGACTAGTTCGGGCGCATTCCACGCATATTGGTCAATTATTACCTATACCTGGAAAAAGGGTATCGGCCCCAAAAACCCGCCAGTCATCAAAATGGACACGAGGAAGCTGAACGAGGACGTGTTGGACGCCAGTAGGCTGGCGGCGCACGTGACCCGCTTGCCCAGAGCGGAGCGCGGCGGCTGTTACCGCGACACCCGCCCTTATTCCATCTCACCGGGAGCGGGGGTCACAGGTCACTGCCATGCTTGAGGAGGGGGGGCGGGGGTGCTGGTTACCTGGGCTGCCAGGTAGGGCAACAGAAATCTGAGGAAGTACTGTGGAATTCCGTGGATTCACAAACTTTAAGTTTGCTCAGGTGCCAGGTTTTGTATGCATGATAGATTAACTGCCTCTCAGTTGAATGACCTCGGCAACGCTATCTATCTGCTTATGCAGTAGTTGAGTAGTTTTAAAGCAGTTATTGTACGCTGGCTTTGCTCTGCAGAGGGGCTATGTCTGCCTACGATATATTGATGATAAACACTAAACTATTATAATTTAAGCTCACCGCCCACGTTGGATGCATCAACGGGCTTGTGACCACCTAGCTAAACTAGTCAAAATTCTGATGATGCCTCCAACGTGGGAGGAGGAACGCTCAACACAGCTACCCGAAAGAGCAGTCATTTAGAGCAATGCTATTAATGGCCATTCACCGTGCCGGTGGGTGTGGGTTGTGTGAAGGCAAGGAAGCATGTGTGGAAATGTAGAAATACATGACAAATAGATTTTGCGGTGTCGCCCTCTGCTGCCTACAATACAGAACTTAAACTCTGCTATTGAATCCCTTTTTATATACTGTTAAAGACATTACCTTCAACTACTTGGAAGCAACATTTATTGGGCAGCCCGTTCCGTGTGCGCGAGTGGCGTATCGCGTTGAAATCGGCCCTGCTGTTCACCCGCCCAACATTCAATGGGCGGCAGGGTGTCTATGCAGTGGTAACATCTGCGCCTCACAGAAAGAAAGTCCTGCCCGAGGTGGTTCGATTCCTGCCTCGGGTGCCTTTCTGTGATGAGTTTGTGTGTTCTCATCCTGTTCTGCCAGGGTTTCCTCTGGGTTCTCCGGATTCCTTCCACAACGATAAAACACTCATCAATGAATTGGCTGATAAAACAAGATATAGGTCGCAGTGTCTGGTGGGTTGACGCCGGCTGACCGCGTGGCTTGACTTCCCCCCCCCACTTGCAGATTACAGTCTCATCATTTATTTTTTCATCATTTCAACTTTATTGTCAATTCTGCCATATGTACAGGACGTATAGAAGATCCAAATGCCGTTTCTCTCCGACCCCGCTGTTGGCACCTACAAGGACTGAACAGTCGTTCTCTCTTCGAATTAATACCTTCAAAATTAAATGAATATGTGCCACGTGTTATAATTTGTATGCTTTAATGCCATTTGTAATTGGTATCTAAATCACGTACTTCAAAGTAACTCATCATTTGCGTCTTCGTGACATTACCCTGGTGATTATTTCCATTGCAATGTATGCTGCCCGCCTTTTCCAGCATTGCTTTCTGCTGACGCCACGCGTAAGGTGCTCTGGGGCACAGAGCCACCGCTCGGGATCTCGGCCCACGCGGAGCTGCCCTCGCTGCCCCTTCATGAGAACCTCGCCCACGCGGCTTGTTTTGCATGCGGGGCTTGGAACGTCCTCCGATGATCGTAGCTGTCACCCTAAGGCTTCACTTAAATCCGCGTAAAAAAAAAAACATGTCCTTTTCACAGCGTTGACTCCCACCGCCAAGCTGCCAGTCCCGCGGTGCGGTGTGGTGACGCACTCCCGCGCTCGCTTCCAGCCAGCGCGTTTTGCGTCGCGAAGGCACGCTCGGCAAAACCCCCGGGAGGGAGCGCGATAATGAGCGAATCTGACGCGACACCGGCAGGTGCGAGCGTACCGCCCGTGTGTCAGCTGCCCGGCGCACTTATTCGTAATAATCTTCGCTTCTTACGTTTGAAGAGGATTATTGGATAAGCGCGAATTAATTACGTTGGCAAGTATTGCACGCTTAATCTCAGTGTGCAGCACGTGTGCTACGTCTTAGTCACGCAAGTGTCTTAAAAAACAGAGAGAAATTGTCCCTGACATTTCATCGTTTAAGAAAATCATTTAGACATGTGCAAATTCCAATACATTTAATATGGTGAGATGTATAGTTTCTAGGTTTTTACTTGGCTCAAAGGTCACAAGTTACATATAGCTCATCTTTGGTACCGTAAGTCCCTGGTTCTTTGGGGTCTGAATGAACTCGTTCTTGACAGTGTTCTAGGAAACTGACTCACGTAAGTACTGTGCCTGGCAGGTTGACGCATGCAAATAACCTTTCTTATAATGTCGAATTGGGGCACGGTGTGGTGGCGCAGTGGTACGTGCTAAGCTCTGCCCCTGGGGACTTCTGAATGAGTTTGATTCCCCACTACGGCTAACATGAGTGGAGAGCGATACCTAAACCAGTCCGTGCCGCTCCATCCACTCCACCAACCTGCAATGGCCACACTAGTGATTTATGATCAAACAACTCTCCAGACTGACAGCCAGGGGGAAGGCCTTCATCCCGTAGTGGATTGATAACGGGCTGTAAGTCAAGTTTATAATGAAGAATGTAAGCTATTTGCATCTGCGGTACGTTCAAGTGCCGGCTCTCGGATGAGGCCGGGGCGGAGACGGTGGCGCCCTCGTGACCGGCGCTCGCGCGCGCGTGCGTGCCGGCGCCGTGCAGGTGCGCGTGGATCTCCTGGAGCTGTCGGAGAAGACGTGCGGCGACTGGGACCTGCGCGAGGAGCTGGAGACGGCGCTGCTGCGCGAGCCCTCCTCCC
>JAZEWU010000022.1:7706122-7718759 GCA_036362915.1 Geotria australis | reverse complement strand
GCACGAACGGAAAGAGCGGCGGGGAGGTCGGGGAGCGGCCCAAACAACACACAATTCCCACCCCACTCACTGTCATGAGCGCGGACTGAATAAAGAGACTCTTCGGTGGCTTGGCGTCTTTTACGTTAAAAAAGAAAGCGGACCTCAATGTGGAAGGGAGAATCCACCACGGGACGTCCTGGTTACACTGTCAGATTTTACTGCGTGTTAACTGAATTGGTTTTCATTCCTGATTAGCAATGCCTCGTCACGATTGTATGACTTTTCGTTGTGAAGAACTTTTGTTAATGTTGCCATTAGTTACTGTCTATCCGATGTTATGTTCGTTTTGTGTAAACACAGCGGTATGTTATTATTCGAGACACAAATTGCACCAACTTTTGGAGGCAAGGGTCGTGAATCGTCCCTACCCATGCCCACCGCTGATGGGGATTTCTTTTATTCCCTTGCACAAAACTCGTTTTGTATACAGCAAATGTAAACTATTCGCTTCGTAATAAAAATGTAAATCCTTCGCCTTTTTAACTGATTGTGTGCATTTTCTGTTGCTTGTGCAAGAATCCTTTGACCTGAGATCTGTGTCTTAATGGATTTACAACTGTGCGCCGGGTTTCTCAAATGGGACATCTTACATTAGACCCTTCAGGCACAGGGAAGAAGTGAACACAGTCTGGCTGTGCCCCCAGGTGGGTCATCGCTGAGCCGAGTAGTAATATTTCTATCTCCACGCGTCCCATGCCCAAATCACCCAGGATACACTCGAGCTCATCAGATATCAAAAGCTAAGAAGAATTGAGCCCAGCTAGAGCTTGAATGGGTGACCACCATGAACCAAATAGGTGTTGTAGGCAACTGCATGGCTACGTTGTTGGCAAAGGGTGGTGCGGGAAAATGTACTGCTGTGACGTGTGCTCCGTTGCAGTCGCCACACTGACCAGCTTGATGAAACATGATCAAACATCCACGATCAGCCCTCAGTGGGTCGCACATGTGGCAAAGTAAGCCCTCATAAAGCCCACCTAAAAGCAAGAACTGAAATAACTATGTAATAATGTACGGATTCACGGGTGAACATGAAGTTGGTCTTAAGAACTGCTCTTTCAGGATAGCAGTGTCAACGGGTAATGACGGGCGGAACGCTCGACACGGCTATCCCGAAATAGCAGCTCTTGAGAGCAATTCTCCCTGGAATGCCCTCACTGGGAACACTACCCAGTGACGAGCCATCAAATGTGACTACTGCTCCGGATAGTACTCCGTAAGAGTAATCCCTGGCTATTCCGTTGTGGCAGTGTGGACTCCACATCCGAATGGACGACTCCTCCAGGGACTCAAGCCATCAGAAATGGATGGATGGATGTATATAGTGTATGGTGTGTGTATATTGTGTACGTTTTTTGTACATTGTGTGAACTGTAAATGACGGGGAAGTTGCTGCTGCTACAGCAGCAATACAATTAATCAAATAGTCAAAGTCTGTTCGAGGCGACGTGGCCGCCCTCCTTGTCGTGTCTTTATCTGTGCTCGCGGCCTCATGGCGCCACCCGGCGGCAGCGGGGTTGTTGTTGTTGATGGAGAAGCCATGGCAACCATCCCGGCACGGCGTCCGGCTCCCGTCAGTTCTGTGTGGTGGCGGTGAGTGTTAGATTACGCTGGTGAGTATGGTTAGATAGCACAGGGTGAGTGATGTTATGACCGGTGTGGTGATTGGTGAAGCTGTCTGTCCTGTGAAGTGAATCTTCTCTTACACTCGTGTGTGTTGTATGCTAATCTTTGTGGTTGATTGACGGCGTCCTGTACTGCCATAAGTGGTCATTATTTAGCATTGTATACAACTGTGAGTACCAGCACGATTCATTTGTACTTTCAGCTTTCGATGGAACGGACATTAAACGCATCGTTGGGCCTCTCCCTGCAGGCACAGCCAGACTGATGGACCCCTGACCCCCGCGCTCATCATCCCTCATCGACCATGCAGGACGACAGCCTCATGCAGTCGCTGTGTGGGGACTTCACCAGGACCGTGAGTCAAGGATGTCTAACCTATGGGTCGGATATGACCCGCGACTTCATATCACACGGCCCGTGGCCATTTAAGATCCTCCACCACTTCGAGACGAGCCCGTAAACCAATATTTATCCATCACTGCATCTCAGCCGTGCTAATGAGTGTGAGAGGGAAATATTTCAAATCTGGAAACACTGTTTATAATTTTGTGCGATAAAGATGAGCCTGCTGCCAGAATGTGTTTTAATGTGCGGTCTGATAAATGTATTTGAAAGTCAAATTCGGCTCTCTGTGGATCATCTCGAGTTTGGTTTGGGGAAGCCGTAGAGGACAGATTTCTAAGTAAGCGAGTTCGGTTATGAGGGAGGCAAGCTCTCGGCAGCGGTCGCGGTCAGAAAATTGTGGGCGCGTGAGGTGTTGCGCAGATGTAAAGTATGAGGCCCTGTGGAGGTGAGTGAAGCTGGGCGTGTGGCGCCGCTGTGCAGGACTACAGTAGGTGGGAGAGGAGGCCTGCTTGTGGCTGCGGTCATGGCGGGGCCTCCCAGCGGGGCCTGCGCACCCTGCCCGATGTCCACACGCGGAGGGCGAGAAGGAGAGGGCACCCCGGCAGGACGTCGTACCCTCTCGGCCGTGTGGCAGGGCACCCGCAGGAGCTGAGCTCCACCCGGCCAGGTTAGGACTCAGACACCAAGTGTTGGAGATTCACGTTAATTGTGGAATAAATTATACCGCAAGGAGGCTGAGTCATAAACCGGTCTGGATTGCTCAGATATTTGCGTTGTATTATTTGTTACGTTTTCTAGTATTGAATTGTTTTAATCGTTTTACACAACCTACCTTGGGGTGGTGTCGAAGTATGGTGGCTTCAATACTAAATAAATAAATAAAAATATGTCTCTGATATAGCGTCAGTCATGCAATTTGCATCTCACAATTGCTGAGGAACCACAAACAAGCTGGAAGGTGTCATCTATGGTTGTTTTAAGTCAATTGGTGAGTGTTTATACATGAGGGAGAAAATTGGAGCACCCACACATACGGCAAGGGGCAACACTCCATCCCATAAGGAAGGGACAGTGGTATGAGTCCACCCTTTGCTGTCCTGCATGTTGCTGCCAGTCAGGGTATTGCAACTCAATGCCCATCGGAAGGGGATCACATTTTGTCATTTGTCTGATCCACCAAGCCTCGCCTCCACAGTGTTGGATTACAGGCTTGCATCCCCACTGCATTCACTGTGACGAGCGATGAAAGACGGCTGCCAGAATTCGAATCCAGGAACTCAGCGGTGCCAGCTCGGCGCTCTAACCTCTGAGCCGTCTGGTCGCTTGGCCACCTTGCTGCCTCTCTATTTATCCGTTATTTTATCGACTCCACTTTAATTGATTTATTCTCGGAATTGTGCGTTGGGCAGGAGCACATGAGCCGGACGGCTCATCCCTGGATGCTGCGTGGCCCAGCCAGGCCCAGGTGCTGGGCGCCTCGTGTTCCGTGCTGTGCCGCCACCCGTGGGTGGAGCGCCCGCCACCGCCACCGCCGCCCCCCGACATCCCGGCCCTGCTCAAGAGGATGGCTGACGTCAAGGTCCTGGAGGTGAGACACACCTCGGACGAGTGGAGGAGCTCTCGAGTGTGCAGCCAGTGCAACTGCACTGAGGTCCCGGGGTAGAAGGGGCACAGGCACCGGGATAAGAAGATGCGGAAATGCACAGGAATGGGTTCCGTTTAAGTCCTTACACTAGGGCCCGTGTCAACCATGCTACGAAGAGGTGGCCAAGGTGAGAGAGCTGAGCTGGCACTGCTGAGATTCTGCATTCAAAGCCACAAAGCCATCTGTGATGAAACTGCGTTCTCAAGTGCAGTGAGTTGACGGTCTCAGCCCAGTCAGCTCGGATAGTTTCAGCTCTGATAATTTCAAACATTGGTTCGTCTGGCATCCGACGAACATTCCTCTCAGTAGCGATGCTGGTGAGAAAGAAGTGCTGCCCACTACTGTGTTGGGCAGAGGTCACTTTACGGGATCAGAGAGGAAGCTCTGTGATATCCCCGAATTGTGGGATCTTTTCGAGAGATCCAAGTGGATAACATTGATGGCACAGGTAGGACAATGGGGATAACTTTTTGCACTAAAAGATGTTTCAATCTACAAGAGCTGCTTGCACTCCGTGCCACGTGGGTGAGGTGACCGCCGCTGTGCGTGCGCTGCGGGCAGTACCTGGCGGAGACAAGGCAAGCCGTTATCGCAGAGCGACGCCAACGCGTCCAAGCCCTGGAGGCGTCGAACGACGCCTCCAGGGCTTTGGAGTCTATGGGAGGAATTTAACATTGGAGTCTATAGGAGACTTAGCCGGCGCCATATTGCCACCAGACACTGCTTCCTATATATTATGATTTTATCGGCCAAATGGGGGTCAAGGTAGAAGCGTTCACGTCGCGATCCCTGTCAGGTAATACTTGGCATTGCCTGCGAATTCTACCAAACACTTCGAGGCCCAGGAGCTGAAAGACAACGATGTCCAGAGGCTGACCATCGTGCTTCCAAGAATCGCATCATCATCATCGGCCAAATAATTAATGAGTGTTTTTTTTTTCCTTGTGGGAGGAAACCGGAGAACCCGGAGGAAACCCACGCAGAACAGGGGGGGAGAGAATAACACGCAAACTCCGCACAGAAAGGCGCCACCCGAGCCGAGATTCGAACCCCGGGACCTTCTTGCTGTGAGGCGCAGATGTTACCACTATCTCGGGGAAGTAGAGCTGGAGATTTAATCTGTCAGTCAGCGTATCGAGAAGTCAACGCCACGCTGGCCCAGCTCCAGAAACACCAGGTTCCGCCGCGCTCACGCTTGTCAATGACTCATCTGCCCTGTGGCTGCTCCATGGCTCCCTCCATCCTGTTTGGCCTCCATCCCTTCAAGTCATCACATATAATTTTTGTAAAGTTTTCCCCTTTGGACTTTTTCCTGACATCCGTAACACTTTTCAGACGTTCCTTTATTGAGCTCTCACACCTCTGAGGATGTGCTCTCCAATACGCATAATGTTGTTTTTAATGAATCATCATCACACACCGCATCATAACACTACAACATTATTAGACAACGATGTCCAGAGGCTGACCATCGTGCTTCGAAGAATCGCAAAGAAGAAGATCAGGCGTCGAAGTACCATACCCTAACTTGCCAGCAGACGGCAGTAGAGCACAAATGTAGTTTTTACCTTTGGAATCCGTTGTGCCAATATACAGATCTTCTTCTTCTTTGCGATTCTTCGAAGCACGATGGCTAGCTTCTGGACATCGTCGTCTTTCAGCTTGGCTTCGAAGTGTTTGGTAGAATTCGCAGGCAATACCAAGTACTACCTGACAGGGATCGCGACGTGAACGCTTCTATACAGATGATGTAATAAGATACAAGGTTTTAACCTTTCTGGCAGTAATACAAGTGTTAAGATCTAAAAACACCTTTCACACTTGACACTTTGTGAAAGGTGTCTATTTGGTGACTCAAGATATTCACACTTATAGTACTGAAAGAAAGGGTAAAACCTTGTATATTTTTACATCGTCTGTAGTTTGTACTTGTTTCATCTGACTTGGATAGAATGTGGCTCCATCGCATGCATGGGGTTTCTCCGCTCTGACCTCGGCCGATCGCGTCGTTCCCGCAGAAAGCGCAGGCCCTCCTTGAGGATCTTCACGGGCGGCAGATGTTGGAGGCCATTGCTGACGAGCGGCGCATGGAGGACGCGATGCGAGAGGACGTCGCTGGTAGGTTTGGGCACAAATCCTGGACGTGCAGAAGAGTAGGCCTAAATACTCTGTCGGGGGGGCTTTCTAGAACCCCCTCCGGTGGTGGTCATCTCGCGAGTAATGTTGAGAGAAAGCAAGTGCAGTGCTGCAGCTATACCATTAACCTTCATGGTTACGTCCAAATGCTCGCTCTACAGGGGAGCTACTCACTCACCATACTTGGAATCGTTTGAAAAGCTCCAAATATTTCTCCCGTCTGCCCGGTCTGCTGTGAAGTGGCAGCGGCTTGGGTGCCTTTCTGTGTGGAGTTTGCATGTTCTCCCCGTGTCCGCATGGGTTTTCGCGGGGCACTCCGGTTTCATCCTACAGTCCAAAAACATGCCGCTGCATAGGTTAATTGGTCCTGCAGACTAAATTTCCCCCGGTGCCCTGTAATGAACTGGCGTCCCATTCTGGGTATAGCCCTGCCTTGCGCCATGCGTTTGCCGGGATGGGCTCCGGCTCGCCGCGACCCTGCGCGGGATTAAACTGTTTCTGACAATGGACGGATGGACGCTCGGTGCGACGCGGACGCAGAGCTGGAGCGGCGGGTGCAGCAGGCGGAGGTGCAGCTGGAGGAGGCGCGAGCCAGGCTGCGCTCGCTGCGTGCGTACCGCAGCAGGGAGCGGCCCCTGCAGGCGGTGCGGCAGGCCCAGCTGCAGCGCCAGCTGCAAGCGCTGCAGCGGCAGCAGGAGGTCGGGCGCGCAAAACACTCCTCAACAGAATTCGGACAAATATCACAATGTCGCAGGAGCCTCCTGGAAAAGAGTCCAGAGGCTCAGTGAGGCTCTCCTGTACAGTATCTGCGACAGCGAGGTCAGACTACCTCCATCAACCAACGCAGGATGCTATGAAATTATTGAGTCGCAGGGCGGAAGGGAATATTAGATTTTAATATTGCATACACCATGGAGACCTTTTTGTCAGTGTACAGATGATGAAAAAAGAGAAAAGGCCTTACCCTTTCTGGTAATAATACATGTGTTAAAATGTGCAAACACCAAATAGACACATTTTACAAGGCATCAAGTTTGCAATAACTACACATGCTTGTGGTAAAAAAACACGCAAATAATATGCTTTGATAACGAATGCATTTTTTATCCTCGCATACACCATTGGAAATTTTAGAACAGCTCACAGTGCGACTCCGGTCAAACCATGAACCGTACGGTGATGCCACTGCCCGCTGCGATCGTTCGCTGGCAGCTTTTCAGGTGCTCACTGCGAGGCCGCTCGTGAAGCCGTCAACAGGCTCACTCGCCAATCTCCACCGATTGACTTGCTCATCATAGGAGAAGAATAAGCCGTGAACGTTGGTCGGTTGGTTGTGTGCGGCTGCTGGTGCTGAGCGGGGGGGTGGCTGTGCGCACAGGCGGAGGAGGCGGAGGAACGCCGGCGGCACGAGGAGCGGCTGGCGCGAATCGCCGCTCACGACGCCCTCACCCAGGAGGCCACGCTGAGCCGCGTTGCCCAGGTCCGGGGGATGAGTGTGCCCCCTGCCATCCCACATCACGCGGCACGAAAGTTGACCTCTGCACTGTCATCATCATCATCATTGTCAGGAACCACTTAATCCTGTACAGTGTACAGGGTCGCGGTGAGCCTGAGCCTATCCCGGCAGACACAGGGCGCAAGGCAGGGCTGTACCCAGAATGGGACGCCAGTCCATCACAGGCCTCTCCACTGTTCTGAAGTTGTATACTGATGAAGGTTTTCATGGCTCGATGTATGAGCATTGCTCTTAAACGCTGCTATTTTGGTTTCGCCATGGTGAGTGTATTTCTCTTCTCCTTCAAGAAGCTTCACTTCCTTCGTTGGAGGCATCATCGGGCGATGAGTAGCTCAGCTAAAATGTGAGGTGTTATTTATGCTTTTTAGCGTAATGTGTACTTGGCCAAACCAGGTCACAGCATCATCACCCGCAGTGCCCTGCGCTCTCCGTCCTCCGCTGCCGAGTGACCTTTTCCAGTTTCAAAATTGTTCATTGGAGCCCGTATACGGCTCCGTGTTCCTGCGTCTTCATGTCGCCGTGTCACTTTCTCTGAGTCTGCGTGTTCCCATGTCTCCTTTGTCTATTGCCAGTGCGGTTTGGTCGAGCCCACGTGTGGTGAGGTTGCGACTCTGTCACCGTGTGCTTTAATCGTGGTTGCTGAGCGCAGGTTATAAAGCACAATGCGTTATGCAGCAACTAAAAGTACTAACTAACGGCTGGGGTCATTTTTAAGGAAACGTTGCCTTACTGATGATCAGGCCCATGCTTCCCGCCACCGATATGTTGTTAATAATAATAATAGCATTTATATAGCGCCTTTCACCCGAGGGTCACGAAGTTGTGCGGAAGCTGAGACCACATTGGGTGTCACGACGATGCCCGCTGCCGCCACAGTGGGTGTTGCATCAGCGGGTTAGGCGAATTTTGCAACTTTGTTATCAGCGGTTTACGTAGCGTTGATACAGTCGGTTAAACACCCGCCCCGCCAGTTGACTGATTTAACGTTATATCTGCCCACTTTCAGGAGCACCTGGAGGAGTTGCCCCATGACCTGCAGACGAAGAGCTTCCAGAACACGAGTTTAAGGAAGGAAATTGAGATCCAGGGGAAGGTAAAAAGACTGTCCACTCTTGCCACTTAGCAGTATAAATGGGTACACCTGCGGATTGTGTGTGGTGGTCTGAAGACTCCCACTTCAAGATGCCTGACCTGTCTGGAATAGTAGGCCAGGCTCTTTAGATCTCCCTATAGTGGAGGCCGTTCCGTCATTATTGTTAGCGATGCGCATATGCGTCACCACTGCTCCCGCCCATCACGACCCCTCGTAACCCCCGCAGGAAGTGGCCGCCCTGCGCCTGTTGATCCCGGCCCTGCAGCAGGAGGTTCGCCAACTCGCGGCTCGGGCCAGGAAGCAGCGCCACACATCTCCCCGGCTCCTACCATCTGATCGCAAGTGAGATATCACCTGCTCTTCCATGGGTACTTACGGGCAGCACAACTTCTGCAGGCTCGCGGTGGGGTGGAATTAGGAATACATTTTAACTGATTTATTACTGCATCGGGAAGTGTGGTGGTGCAGTGGTTTGCACATAGAGCTATGAGCCTCACGAACCACGTTGAATTGAATTCGCGGCCACGGCTCGCACTTTGTCCGCAATTTTACGTCACGTTGTTTTGCCAAGCGACAGACTCTCGCCCGACGAGGAGGTGGAGCTGGACATCCCGCGAGACGAGGTGCTGCCTTTTTGACGGAAATCTCCACACGCCGGAACATTTTCGTCAACAACTAAAGGACCTCAAGCCTGCCCCGTTGACGGGACGAAAAAGCAGTGTGTGTCAGTCCATAGCAATAGGAAGGTAACTGCCCCATGATTCATCGGGTCAATTGTCACGTGCCTCATATATGATCCTGTGTGCCATTCCAGCATTTGTGCCACTCACTTCAACTTCTGTTTTGGCAGAGGAGAAGGGGATCATTCAACTGTAGCAGGTGTCCGCAGTGTCGGATCCAACGAGGGGGTAAATGTGGCGATGCCTCCTTCCCCCTTCTTGAGACCCAGAGAGTAAATACATTGAGTGTTTTTTATTAGTATTAGTGAAAGGCCATAATTTAAAAAGCTTAACGTTTTGGGACTGCCCCCTTGCGACGTTTCTACATCCGCCCCTGCATGTAGGGGCCTCATTCAAGGAGAGCTAATTCTCCTCCCAAGTGCAATGCTGATAAACATTTGACCTAGGGCTATTCAAGTCTGCCTGGTCAACTGCTGTTATTGAGTGTATCTCAAGTGTTGTGTGTGTGTGGATGTATGCTGCTGTTCACATACATTGCCAAACCTAAGTAAAATACGTACAGTACTTGAAATCTAAGTATTTATTATTTTGTTCAGTTTATTAATAGCCATTATCAAAATCTATCTGCGTGCTTGATTGCTGTAAACCACGGCTTGAATTCAACTGTGTCGCTATTACCTGCAATTGCTGTAAAGTTCAGCTAAGAGCGGAGCACATATGTGGATATGCTTGAACTAATTAGGTGAGCCTACTGATTAAACTGGTTAGCGTGCATGCATCCGGCTGTTGTCATTGCTTGGTTGAATTTGCGAACCGTGGCCAGTGGAATTCTACATACAGGGTCGAAGCAAACGGAATGGAGTGGGGAGACAGGAGATGTTCGAGAGATGTGGGAGGTGAGATTGAAGAAGGGGGTAACATGAGAAGGGAGATGGAATACGGAATGCCTCCAGTTTCAAGGTTATTTCATGTAGAAGGGGGGGGGGAGGCAATATGCAGGATACCCAATACGTGGTATTGGAAGATGCGACAGTGGAGATGACAGATTTGAGAGATGGATTGGCGTTATTCACTCAGCAGTGGCTAGACTAGCTGTTTGCAATGATTTACATTTCCAATACGCATTGAAAGTTGCTCTCCATAGCTGTTCTTTCGGGAGAGTCGTGTCGAGTGTTCCTTTGGGACGTTTCGCCTCCCACCTTGGAGGCATCATCAGAACGCCTGATGAAACAGCTATGGAAATACATTCTCATACACGGAGTCGTGATAACCTACATCAGCACCAATGAAACTCAAAAAACACAGGCACTGTGGCACGATAGAATTGTGACATCACCGCACAGGCGTGATTGTATGCATGTACAATGGTCCCTCGCTTTACGATGGCCTCACAATACGATGAAATCACTTTACGATATACGCTCTATAAGAACTCTAGTATCACATTACGATACAATTTCATTTAACGATACGTGTTCCGGTATGGCTGCGCGCGAGCCTATGGATCCTATGTGGCGTGGCAGGCAATCAGCGATGCAAACGCATTCCGCTTGGGTTGCTTCTCAGCCAATAGCGGCGCGTTTTAGTGTTTACATCTCAGTTCAAGGCAGGGCTATACCCAAGATGGGATGCCAGTCCATCACAGGGCACCGGGGGCAATTTAGACCGCAGGCCAATTAACCTATGCAGCAGCACGTATTTGTACTGTGGGAGGAAACCGGAGTGCCCGGCGAAGACCCACGCGGACAAGGGCAGAACATGCAAACTCCACACAGAAAAGCACCCGAGCCGGGATTCGAACCGGGGTGGTTCTGGGTGTGAGGCGGCAGCGCTACTCACCGTTCGGCCACCGTGACGCCCCAAACGCATTCTTACTCATATTCTGTGAGGTCCCCTCTGCCATTCCACCCTGTCCATCACCCCCTCACCTGGCGGTGTCAAAGCGCGTGACAGCCCGCCGGTGACGTCGCTCCGCCGCCGGCCCTCGCAGCGTGATATGACGTCGTGTGGCTCGTGAACGTCACGAACGATGGCGGCAGCGCTCTGCTGAACCCGGGCGTCGCTCCTCTTCCGTCGCCTCCCTCGCCGCCGCCGCTCTCCGTTCCGCGCCGCCGCCCACCGCGGTGAGACGCGCTCTCTTCCCTCGCTTGGGGCCTCGGTCGCCGCGGCACGGCTCGGCCGCGGCCTCACGCCGACGCGGGGCTCGCGGGGCAGAGGCGAGTGCGTGAGGGTGAGGGCCGGAGCCTGCCGGCTTGCCTGAGTGGCGCGGCCGGGAAGCCGGTCTCGCACCGCGGGGTCGCCGCCTCACGCAAACCCCACTGCGGCGCGGTAGATATGCGTTTTGCTTCTGAAAGGAGGGCACGATTTAGGAGCTTTTGATCCGTACGGTACACACCTAGGCTGTATTCCACCCGAAATTATACTTCGTTAAGGAGGAAAAATACTTTAAAGTACCGGATGTGAGCGCCGCGGGTCGCGTCAGTGCGGCTTCGTTGCGTTACATTAAAATGCAGTGTGCCGGAAGTTGCATACGATAAACCAAACTTGTAACTTGACATGTTTTAATGATTCTCTGGGACTAGCATGTGACATATACATACAGGCAGCCGATGTGTGTAGGCAGTTACCAGGGAAGAGATGTGTGTGGTTAGTGCAGTATCTGTAACGTTAAAGCGAGGCGCGGTCTGAACCGCGCATTTAACGCAACTGGGTTGGAGCTGCCTCTCTGAATTGCCTCGTAAGCAGTGGCCGCGCGGCGGGTCGCGCGGTATCGCCGCGTGTTTTATTAGTGCTCTAAGCAAACACTCGGCGCCCACTGCAGTACTGTACGTGGTACGAATGTTGCGGTCGGAGGCCCGGTCGTGTCGTAGGTGTCTCGATTGGCCCATAACGCCTGGGTCTCTCCCGTTACCAGGCAGCGAGCCTTCGACCCTTCACGTGACCTCAAGGTGCATGACAAAGACAAAGATCCCCTATATAGCCTTAACAGACTGTAGAGGTGCATATGGCCTGGCACAGGCGCCCTGATGACGTCACCGCCACTTAGTTGCGAATGGCGGTTGTTGTTGATTGGCTGTGGTCTCGTACTGTTGTTCATCAAGTCTTCGCTAAGTCTACCTGCTGAAGGAGGTGTCGGAGATGCCTTCATTCTCATTCTTTCACAGTCGTTGGGCCCACGCATTCAATAATTGTGTCTCTTCGTCCAGGAAAGCTTTAGCGAGTCTTTATTTTTTTTCAACAAGGTCGTCCTGCGTTCAATGTTATTACACATGTCCATATCAGTTTATGTGTTTGGGATGTGGTAGAAACCCGAAGAACGCAGAAAACACACGTATATGATGGTGTGTGCTTCCGAGCAATCTCGAATCCCACAAAACCTGGCATCCCCGTGCATGTTTCACATGAATATACGAGCCAGGGTCACACGCGGCTTCCGAGAAGGAAATTGATCGGTCGCACCTAAGTTTTGACTTAGTTTTGTGGTGTGTGGACCAGGTGCCGCCGGGGCTGCGTCTGACCCCGGGCGTGACCTACGCTGCCTTCCCCCCCCCCCC
>JAZEWU010000022.1:7678438-7706014 GCA_036362915.1 Geotria australis | reverse complement strand
AAAAAACGTCACAGTAACAGCCTTGTACCTGATTTCTCAGCAATTTACCCCCTTGCTCGTGTCTTCCGACCTGCGAGTCACCGGGCGTTTGCTTGGTTAGTCATACAGAGAATACCTACATACTGTACCCACCTACCGTATATTTAATAACATTAACATAGCTGGTTATATGTACTGTGTGTATGTTTTCCTTTTAGGACAATGTTTTCAACAAATATTGAGACGTAGGGTTATTTTTCCCCATTTACTACCAATGTAATAGAACTTTATTGTTTTTTATAATGCTTGTGGAAAACGCTTTACCCAGGAAAGCCTCACTGAATCTCAAAACTCGTTTTCCGGCGTTCAGGTGTTTGGATGATTCCATATCTTCCGACGATTGACAACGTACTTTGCTACGCCGCCATCAGTGCCTACCTTCTACAGCCATACCTCCCCACCCTGCTTGCCATAAAAAAAAACGTTTGCCAATAATAAGGGAACACTGCAACATATGTTTAACAGGCCTGACTGCTTTATGAAACTCTCAAGTCATAACTGGTGTGGAGTTTGCCTGCGTAAGCAAATGCTGCTATAAAACAGTTTGGAAGTGCCTTAGTCTGATGTACTGTAAATAGTTGTTTTCACCCAGAGATTAATTTACGTCAGTTTATTACACATCTGCCAACTGTCCTATATACTTAGCAACCTGCCTACTCACCATCATGTCTCCTCCTGCTTTACTAACCAGAACAAGTAATGCATACATTTTCTATTTTACACCCTTCTCGTAGCGCATGGCCTATCACGAAGGTGCTATATTTCACAGATGAGGATAATCAGTGGTACCCTATATACAAACCTATCATAGATACTCACTTTTCTCTTAAACTTCTTACCCACCTCCTAAAATTCATAGGTACATACCCACTCACCCACCGGGGGTCAAGGTAGAAGCGTTCACGTCGCGATCCCTGTCAGGTAGTACTTGGTATTGCCTGCGAATTCTACCAAACACTTCGAAGCCAAGCTGAAAGACGACGATGTCCAGAAGCTAGCCATCGTGCTTCGAAGAATCGCAAAGAAGAAGACTCACCCACCCACAGTAAGCTAAACAAGCATCGTTATGATTTACTGGTTTATTAGCGGCCAGAAGTGTGCACTATTTTTGTCAATTCGCATGTTTGTTGTGTCATAGGAATACCGTAAGAGCTTGCAAGCTCACTGGGTATTTTTCTGCTGCAATAATAATACATAATAATAATAACCATCTAATGTTCGTTATATCTCGGGAGCCGTCCCTCTGAAACCACCTGCACGTTGTCATTCCTAAACCATAACTAATCAACCAGCGGCCAGGAAAGATTTCTAAGGTGGGCCTGGGCCAGCACTGAAATGGGGGGGGGGGGGGGGTAACTGAACAAGTGCATGCAAGCAGGAACTGCTCTGCTTTGCTTCAGAGATTTCTGGAATTATTTGTTGAGCATAATTATAATACTACTTGAGGTAGAGTTCACGGCCCAGAAACCTGGCAAAATGTCCCTACGTTGTGGCTGCGGGAGATTAGTGTCACCGCGAAACGACAGTCGGGCACATGTCCCTGCGAGAAACACACAGGGCACATTGAATTCCTGGGATTTTTTGCAGCTATAAAAGTGCCAACGTTTTTTTCTTTAACTTCCTGATGCACTGAAGAACCCTGAAAATACTTTGCCAGCGTATGAAACATGACATTTTCATTTGGTACGAACCGAAATACCCTCTACTGTGATTTTGTTTCGGATTGAAGAGATGCAAGCTGTTATTTCGAACTTGTTTGGGGGAAAAAAAACCCCAAGATTAGAACGTTCCTTGATCAGCACTTTTGAATAATCCCTAGCCTGAAAGTTTAGCACATAAACACGAGGTTCATTAATAAATGATTTGTGTTCCCCACACAATAGCTGCTGGAACAGAGGAGAGCTGTAATACAACGCTAAATGTGTTAGCAGCAGGGCATGAGGTGACTGCATGCTAAGTTTAAATGGGGTCAAGAATTCTATTCTGGCAGTTCCCTGCGTGCCGGTTCCCGTCCTGGTTTGGTTGTATGCTTGTGCCACCCCGGCTCATGCCAGACTGTCATGGTCGCCATAGCAGCTAGTGTTCAATAGGGCAGGGTACCCTGCATCGTAGACCCAGGTTAATCTTTACAAGCAAGAGAGAGGCAGCCAGCCTTGACGATTACATGCAGGAGGTTATAGACAAGGCGTGGTTTCAATCTAAGTTTGTTTTTTATGTGTGTGTGCCAGTTAAGATCCATATTTGCCGATGCAAATCATTAGCTATATAGTTCCCTAAGTATGACGTACTCGGTCAAGCAATGTCACTGTAGAACTTGTGATTATATTTTTCTGAATCTAGTTTTTTTGTCAAATACAGAGCCACTCATTGTGCATTGAATAATCTTAACGTTCCTTGTCATGTGGTGTTTATGTAGTCTTCTGCTGCTGTGAAAGAAACACTTTGGCTGCTTCCCATTCGCTTGCTGTAATGCGTAATATCAATGGCCGGTTATATGACCCGTCTTCTAAAATAGATCAATATGCTGTAGTGGCGCCGTATTTAAATAAACGCTTGCAACATGTTAATTGTTTCCATTCAGTGGACCCGGTCAAAGCTAGTGCTATTTTTACTGTGGGGTGTTTCCAAATCGATCTGCAGAGACGTGTGAGCTGTCCACTTACAACACGAGACGTGAAACGCCATTGCACAGACCGTCGGAAGTGAAGTGCGGCGTATGATGTCAAGCGCTTTTACTCTCCCTCTTGCCCGCATGACATGGTGGTCTCAGGCTTATAGACGGAGCACTTGAACAAGGAACTTAAAGGAAGACTTAGCCGCAACGGCAAATGGCTCTCGTAGATAAAGTGCGCACCTAGACCGTGTCTCTCGCTCTCTCCGCACATATTTGAAGCTTCGTTAATAAAAACAAAGGCTTTCAAATCACAAAGCAACCAACCGCTCCCTCTTCGCATTCTTCTTGTGTCACGGAGACGTTGTTTAGAGTGCCACAGTGATGCACTTGACTAAAACTTTAATGTATACTGTACTGTCTAATTAATGAAATTGCAAGCGTGCAACTTCCTGTGACGCACAACCTTGGTGTGACGTGTACAGTACTCTGTGTCAAATTCACTGCTGGATGAGGGCCTGCCCACACCATGTGGGTTATCGACTGCACTCCTCCACACTGGCTAGTGGGGGTTAGAGAAAGCAGGACCCCTAGATTTCAGCAGTGGAGTGTTACACGGCCCGCTGCCACCCACCACGAAGCGACGCTCCAGCTTTCAAAACCAGTTTTATGCATGGTAGTCACCCAATAAAGCAATGTCCAGGCTCTAAAAACCTATTTGCCGCAGTCCCCAGGTGTGTAGCCTTGTTGAATTATAGGCATCTGTAAGCACGGCACTGCTCTGTATCCCAGCCTATTGGCTTTTCAGACCGATATTATCCAGCAGCATTTGTTTAAGCAAGAAAACGCCGAACCGGTTTAAACTCTGTGGGTCTCATCATCAGTCAGGATTGTTAACGAAAATATGCTGCTGGGGTGCCAGGTGTTTTTGGCACTGGATTTAGTTTTGCTTATGTTTGCTTTTCCCCCATGATGCTCCGCAACAACGCACAATGAGTTTTAATGAAGCTGCATTTGTTTGAGATACTCAAGTAACCCGTGGCCTGCGGCGTTGCCCACATTCACCGCCACCCAACCGCTGTCCTGCATTTGTGGTTACAATGCCCCCCCCCACCCACCCCCTGGAACTTCCTGCCCGGGCCACTCCCCCTGGTCTTCTCTGCACGCATTCAAAGTTAACCTCAAAACCTTACTCGTCAAATCCCGGTCTCTCCCTTGCCCAGTCCTCCCCATTCCCTCCCCATCCCATCGCCATCCCATCGCCGTTCTCCGTCCGTATCCGTGTGCTCCCGAGACGCGTGACAAATGCAATCCGTTGGCAACGTTAACGTCGAAGGTTTAACCAGCGACGTGGTCTCCCCGTGCCGTGCGCCGCAGGGTGTCCCGTTGGTGGCCGACGGCAGCCGGTGATATGGCCAATGCGCGGCCTCCCCACAACGACAGCAACGCCTCGTGCGGCCGCACGCAGCTCCAGGTCACTGGTGAGTGAGCGGCGTCTCCACGGCGATGCCGGACACACGCTCGGGGCGCCGACACGGGAACCCCGTTTCGACGTTCCGGTGCTGCCACGTATGGTAGTTTTCGCCGCGTCGCGGCGGACATAGCTCGAGGTGGGGACTGCCATGCACGTGGACGCACGGACAGGAGGGTCTCGCCGATCACGGAGTTGCATTCCTGGAAAACCGTGAAGGCAAATCCGTGAACGGGAGAGACGCGCTCGGCCAGGTACTCCTGTATATACGCAGGTTACAGACACAAGTCAAACTGATGGGACAAGTCAGTGGGTTTGGGCCTGGTTACATCTCTGGAAGGGAAGATGGACGACGGTTAAGAATAGTGACAGTGCGGCAGCCAAGGAGTGGAAGATCTCGTAGAGGACGTCCACTGGGGAGCTGGAGCCATTAATTCCACTCACGCTAGATGGATTGTTTCATCGCGAGAGTGCGCGAGATTGAGACGGTTTGGCGAGGTCTCCATCCAATAGCTGATTGATCGTCACCGAGAACGACGATCCTCACCGATGATGAGGATCATGAATACGTTGTCTAAAACGAAGTGGTGGCAACCCGATCTCAAAGCCCCAAACGGTGAGTCACCTGGAAATTCCGCGTGCCGTAGGGGGGCGGGGCACTCCCGCATGACAACAAGCGACGACGGTGCACGAGCCTCGCTCCGTCCGCTCACTGCGTCACGGTGACAGGCAGGTCTGACGAACCGCGGGGGCAAGGGGCACGGGGCACAACAGTACATCGGCTAAAGATCAGGAGACCTCTCAAAGATTACACAAAAGTGGTGCTGATGTGCATGGGAGGAACGGCGCTGTTAGCCAACGTCAAGTCCCGCGACCCCACCTTGACCTCGACAAAGCTGGCCGGTCCGCTCGCCACGCGCACCGTTCCCATTGCCTAAGGCGCGTCTTACCTGTGTTTAGAGGGTGTGTGGTATATGCGTGGTGCACGGGACTGGTTTTGTCTGTGTTCAAGACTTGGTTAAGCGTTTACGTATATAAGCAGGATTTTTTTTTTAAATGTCATTTGACGACGACACGTGGACATTTCTTGTAAAAAAAAAAAGCGTGCCGACCGTCTTAATGCTTCCATTATATTCGGAAAGCATTTTAGTTGCCTTGCGCAAGTCCTGTCTGTGTATCACACGGACCGTTGTGTAACCGGTGACGTGGGCGCGGAGGCGTGGCGGTTGTTTATGGCGTTGTAAGTGAGCGTTCGTCGCAGTGACGCGTTAAGCTCGTCGGCCGGTACAGGGCTCCTATTGACAGCGTCCCGGCCTCGCTGACTTGGCTGAGAATTTGCCAAGATATGGCCAAACGCACTTCGGCAATCATGTGCAGCACTAAACCAGTTGACCCGGTCAAATCCGTTGGCCTCGCACGGGGTTTCACACTGTTGATAGCACTGTTTGTGCATCGTTGCTGCCGTGGTGACGTCTCTTAAACCGGGTTGGAAAAATCTTACGATCAACAAATATATATAAAAAGTGCACGACATTCTTCATTAACGTTGCATGATAACAGTTAGAAAAAAGACAGGCACATATTTGTGGATTTTCCTTTCTGAAGCAGATCTGTGTTTTTTTGTTACATGGTAGCGTTTGCGATTCACATTTATTACTTGTGCCACTGGTTACCAAGTCGTGTAATTTTAGTGCCATGAACCCGGCCAGCCATCTGAGTTTGATTCCCAGCCACAGCTAACGCCAGTGGCGAGTGATATATGAACCGGTCCTGGCCCCCTCGATTTCCCCCTCTCATACAATTTTACAACACTCCTACAATTTTCTAACAAATAGCTAGTGAGTGAGTTTAAACACTTTTAATGCTTAAGTGTGGAAGTCAGCAACCTGACATTCATGTGGCATAAGCTGTTATTGCACTGCGCAGCTTATTACAATTACAAATCACGTGCAATTATACCCATGACCCGTCGTGTCAAATTAAAGTGTCCATTCCCCGCCTAAAGTAAATGACCATACTGTATACCTTGTGAGATCAGTAGTGATCTATCATCAGGCCCTCCCATAGTACTCGGGGTCACCGTCACGATCGTGCCGGTCACACTCACATTCTACCATCCCCTCTTTCTCCTGCCTTGCACCCCCCCCCCCGCTGTAATCTGTATTATTATTATCGTCTTTGCCCATATGATGAAAGTATTTCGGTTTTGTGATAGTCGACAATTTAAAGCAGCCTTAACATTCCCGCCGAACAGACAAAGACGACCGGACTTTCCGGCCGCACCGCGTTGTCCGTCTTAGGTGCTCGCTAACGGCGCTCGCTAACGGTGCTCGCCTCCACAAGCCGGTTCGGACCGTCGGGGGAATCGTTGTCTGTGTGTGGCGTCTCTGCCGGCAGTGGTGAGCGCCCGTCTGCACGGCGTGAAGCGGAGCCTCATCGGCGGGAACCCCTATGTGGAGTTGGTGGTGGACGGGCAGGTGGACGCTTCCAAGAAGACGGAGAAGCAGAGCTTCTCGCCAAACCCGCAGTGGTCGGAGCACTTCACCGTGTAAGCGCCGCGCTCCCGGCCAGCCCCGCTGGCGGTCACGCCGTCGCTGCCCGGCGCCACGGTGACCGCCGTCGTCGCGGTAACCGCCGTCGCCACGGTGACAGTCGGCGCATCCAGTCTGAGTCAGCACAGGGTCGCCACGGTACAGGTGGTTTTCTGAGCCGAGTCAGAATCAAAACCGTGCTTCTCTGGCCTCCTGAATTTGGCTTGGGGCTAAGCAGGGCCAGGGCCTAGTCATTAGAACTGATACAGTGTCACCGCTGGCATGGCCCTGGCATGGCTCGGTTGTACAGTGGAAGCAAGGCATGAGTGAGTATAGTATGCTTTACTGGGTTGGGATTATGGCTGCTGAACGAGCCTTGGACCCAGCAGTCACTGAGTAGCTTTATCTCTTAAATAAGCAGCCTGTCTTCACCAGGCAATATTTAATCTCATTCACATCAACCTCCTTCCGTCAGTCGCGTTCAGATTGTGCGATTGAGACCTCAACGTACAATTCACGTTTGATAGCGTCGCGCGATACCAGCCGTCCGCGGGTGATGGCGGCTTCTTGAGGAGGCCTTCACCCAGCAGCGGATTGACCGTGGCTGACGATGAGGGTGATGGAGGCGACGCGCCCTGTTTCCCGCAGCATGGCGGGGCCCACGAGCCGGCTGGAGTTCCGCGTGTGGGCATACTACCCGCTCAAGAACAACTCCCTGCTGGGCCGCGCCGTCGTCGACATCCACAAGGAGTTGGTCGCCAACCAGGGCAGATGTACGTCCCGGCGGCGGCGGCGGTGGAGGTGGTGGTGGAGGTGGAGGTGGTGGAGGCGGCGGTGGTGATGGAAGTGGCGGCAACATTGGTGTTGTTAGTGATGGTGGTGGTGGTGGCGGCAGGGATAAGTGGCGGCCGTTGGTGGCAGTGGTTTTTTGATGGTGTGGTGATTGTGGTGATAATGGTGGTGTTGTGGTGGTGATAATGGAGGTGGTGGGTGACGGTGATAGGATTACTCATTATGTGTCCACCAGATTGGTGATGGAGAGCGAGACCCAGAGAGTTGAACTCCACTCTGAAACACAGGTCCACCCTCTCATTCATATGGAGCGCTGACGCTGTGTTGATCAGCGGCGGAGGAGGGAATGGGCACGGGGGTAGGAAGGGGAGGGCAAGACCCAACCCAATAATCGGAGGAAAACAAGAGTCCTGAGTGGAAAGTTTGGACACGGTCACTTGGATACTGTGCCCACAACACAACAGATGTGGAGCCGTGATGGTGGTTTAATAGAAGTGCAGCTTTGTGGGTTCACCCGGGGCTTCCTGCGGCTGCCCGGTGACATCACGCTTTACACAATAACTCAAGAGACCGGTCTATTATACTGACACCTTGCTGTTTATTTGTACATTCCATTTCCTCCATTTGTAGTTAAAAAGCTGAGATAATGGACATTTATACGGCATTGCAGGTTGTTGTTTTATTTAAACTGGCAATTTTAATCGATTACTGCAGTGTGTAGACTGAAAACAAATCAGATTGCTGTGTAAATAATCACCGTATGTACGTGTATTAATACTCTTGTTTTTCTCGGAAATGGGTGAGAAACTGACCCTATGTCAAATCACAAGCGATGCGCCAAATGTCAGCGTTTGCCAGCAGCGGCTGGACTTGTTTGCCATCATTTTGAAAACTCAGCTGAGTCATTCAAGGTTGCGTTTTATGTGTTGATAACTATGGGGACCTTTGGCCAGTATAAGAATGATCACAAAAGAGAAAATGCTTGACCCCTTCATGGCAATAATGCAGATCTAAAGATGTTGAAACACCAAACACATATGTTTTACAAGGCATCAAGTTTGCAATAACCACACATGCTGTGGTAAAACATGCAAACACTATGTTTTCATCATGTATGCATTGTCCTTGGAACTGATTGGTCAACACTAGAGACGGCGTTCTTTGGTGGCCTTGTCTCAACAGGGTTAGACATTGTCTCACCGGTGTTAGACCAAACGTCACCAAAAGGAAAACAGCTCAAGGACAGCACAGACATCAAAGCATTCACAGCTCGGGTCAAGCTGCCATGTGTTTAGGTTTTTTCTCCGCTCTGATTGACCCCCGTCCTGGTCCCCCCCCTGCCCCCCCCCTCCCAGTGGAGAACGTGTGCTGCAAGCTGCCGCTCACGGCCGAGAACGGCAAGGTGCGCAGCCCGGCCGACGAGCTGGAGGTCTGCCTCGACGCCATGACGGTCGACATGGCCGCCCTGTGTGACGCGACGGACGACAGCGAGACGGAGGGTGCGCGACGCGCGGCTGCACTCCCCTCTCCCGTGCTCTCCCCTCTCTTCCCGTCCACTCGCGTCCACTGTGTTCTACTTCCGTCCTCTTTCATTCGCAACTCTTCCCTCCTGCCCCTTGCCTTTCTCCTGCCTTTGAATCCCGTTAAGCGCTTGCAAGCTCACTGGGTATTTTTCTGCCGTAATAATAAACATTTATCTGTCTATTTATCTCACTGCTCTCATCCCAGCCGCACCTCCTATTCTATTCCCGCCTCTCACTCCCCACTCTTCCGTTCCAGTTCCCTCCCCCCTACTGACATCCTCTAGCCTCCCCTCCCTTTCTCATCCCACCTGTCCACTATCCTTTCCAGTCTGCCCCTTCCCTGTCTCCCCCCTCTCTTGTGTTACCCACCTGCCTGTGGTGTCTATGCACGTCAGTCTACCGTACCGTCCGGATTCCAATATCGCTCGGATGTCTCGCTTGTTTTCCTAATCCTTCACTCTCTTCACCGCGATGCCCTAACTTGGGTCACTCACGCAAGATCAAATCGCGCGTGGGAGCTGCGCCGGCCCGAGGGTGACGCGCGGCCGCCGGCCCGCGATGACACGAGGGTGGGTCTGGTCGTGTCGTCTCAGTGGTCGCTGCCGCGCTGAAGAACGGGGACGTGAGCCACGCGGGAGAGGACAAGGAGCCCGACAGCCCCCCCTCCGACACGAGCCCCGAGTGTTCCGCGCAAGCGCCGCCGCCCGTCCCCACCTCCGCGCGGCCCAGACCCAAGTAGGCGCCCCCCCACCTTCCCCTCACCGTGAGCTAAGCGCTCGCACGTTGCGTGATGGCGACATTTCTATACGTGACCTGGATGCTGGTATCAACATCGTACGGTCACTTACGTTGCCCAGCGCCACCACACGTGGACGTGGCACTGCCAGTGCTGCTTGGCGTCGGAGAAACTACTTCCCAATAATTAGTTACTATTATTACAGTTTATTATCACAGCATACAAATGCCCAGTGAGCTTGCAAGCTCTTTACGGAATTCCTCGTAACGCTTCACGATGCCTCGCGGCGTCTCGTGACGACTGACGATGCCGACCGACGCCTGCCATCCTGCACGTCGCGCCAGATCCGAGATGGACCCGTCGCGGGCCGGCGAGCCGTCGGCGGACGGCGCCCACGCCCGCCTGTCCATGGTGGAGCTGGGGGTCAACGGCAACGGGGAGGCCGGGCCCTCGGGTGGCCGCGGCAACCCGCGCCCTCGCCGGCCCCCGCCGCCGGCGCCGCCACCCACCGTGCAGGCCAACGGCACTGGTAAGCGCGCCGGGCCGACGGTTCGTCCATCGGCTCCCGCTCGCTGCCGCGCTCTGGCGGCACGCCGTGTATTGGTGGAGGTGGCCAGGTGGCGCGGAGTTGGTGCCTTGTTGACTCCGAAGTTGATCTCTCCACTGTTAGAAAGTGATTGTTATAGCCTGTCGTTGATTCTGTTCGTTGTTGATGTAGTCTAGTTAAGCGCACTGGGTGGTTTAGGGATCCAGAGAGCTGGACGGGCACCGTTGAAAGCTTTCAGTTTGAATCCCGGTTTCTGCCGCCTGTGATTTAACCAGGTTCTGAATTTTAGTCGGTGGATGGTCTAACCACGGACACCAATGGCTGCACAAAAAAATTATACTACATTTGGTTCCGTACATACTTTGGCTAAATTGCACGTCTGATAATTTCAAATTTCAGGTTGAATATCACGCGGCTAAAAGGTGCTGCCTTCTCATGGTGGAGCAGGCCACTTTAAGGGGTCTCAGAGGTAACTTGATGACGATGTTTCTCCACAATCTCGTCCTCTGTCTGTTGGCACAGCGGGTGCGCCTGCAGTGGTTGGCGCCGCAGCCCCTGCTGGCGCTGTACCTTTACCCGCACCGCCTTCGGCCCCCAACCCCTCGTCTTCCGCACCGCCTGACTTGCAGAACCAGGACCAAACGCCGCTGCCGCCGGGGTAAGGCGTCCCCTCCTGCGCCGCAGAAAGCCTCAATACACAGATATCGTGATATATCGCATGCTGTAGGGTCTACGATAATTGTACTGTTTGGTATTCACAATGTGTCGTTATGGTTATCGTTGCTTATGAAACGTTGGAGTAAGTAGTTTGTCAAATTGCTGTGCAACGGACAGCATAGCATGTTCGTTATATAAACGTCACTAACTGTAAAGTAGGAATGATCAGACAATTTGCGACAGGCTTACGTCGAGTGAACTGCAGTCATTAATAGTGTGAATTACAACAACGGATTATTGTTCGTGAAAAATAGCATGATGGAAATCCCGCTGCCACCCTGGCTGCGTTGTGTTGACCGGACGGTGCCCCCCCCCCCCCGCGGTGGCTCGTGCTCTCAGGTGGGAGCAGCGAGCAGACCCCCACGGCCGCCTCTACTTTGTGGATCACAACACCAAGACGACCACGTGGGAGCGACCGCAGCCACTGCCGCCCGGGTAAGGGCCCCGACCGCCAACACTGGGCACCCGCATTGACGCCCGTGTGATGCACTTGTGCGTGCGTGTTTGTGTGATGGGGCGCGTGTTGAGGTGTGTTCCGGAGCGTGTGGGGGAGTGGTGGTGTAGCGGTTAGCGCGCTCCGCTAAGAACCCGGCGACTTAAGTTTCATTCCCACGGTCAACACCATTGACGATTCTCTGAATTGGTCCGGGGCCTCCCCTATGTCGACTCGGCCTCATATGATTACCTGGTTCGGTGTGTAAACATTGCCACTAGGTGGCTGAACGGGAGTGGTGCCAGCCACACCACCCACTGGTGCCCCGTTATGGCCTTAATAGGTGCTCGCTAACAGCCCAGTAGTCTATATGGCCGTACGGAGGATCTTGGTGTCTATTGCTGCGCGTGTGTTGGGGCGTGTTTATTGTAGTTTGCGTGTTCATCTTTGTACTTGAACGCGCGTTGGGCCGTGTGTTCCGGTACATGTGTCGGGGATTGTGGGCACCGTCACGGGTGACTCTCGAGTTCCCGGTGTGGACGTGACCGCGTGCGTTTCTCTCCCCCGACGCCCCCTCCCGGTGGCGCCAGCTGGGAGCGGCGCGTGGACCTGCGTGGGCGCGTGTACTACGTGGACCACAACACGCGCACCACCACGTGGCAGCGGCCCACCACCGAGTCCGTGCGCAACTTCGAGCAGTGGCAGTCGCAACGCAACCAGTTGCAGGGAGCCATGCAACTCTTCAACCAGCGCTTCCTCTTCCAGGTGCCAGCCGCTCGCTCGTCAGCGTGGCGCTCGCTTGCACGCCGATTGTCTCGCGCGCCGTCTTTCTCCGTCGCTCGCACTCTCGCTCGCTCGCTCACTATCTCGGTTCTCTGTCACTTGCCTACCTATCTGCCCTCCTGCCCAGCATGCTATCTGTAACATTTATAGGATACAATTTGGACTTGTTTGACATATATCGGTCTGCCGTCTGATGCGTGTCATGGGGCTAAGTAGCCTTTCAGGTCCTCTCAAACAGCAGCGAAGTCCTTCGTGTGACGAAATTTCCCACAGAAGCAGGTGTCAACAGAGCTACTGCTGAGATCCGTGTGGTATCTTACAGTGTTTTGTATGTAAATCAGATCGGCGCGTGAGCAGTTTCTCCCGCAAAAACTAATTTTTCCCAAGTGTGCGCATGTCGTGGAAAATCTCTGTACGTGGGTCCGATGCTTTCACTTGTAAATTGGCTCGCTGCGGCGCCTTGATGAGGTGTTCTCTCACCGGAAGTCTCTCCGGACCCGTGGCGCCGTCTCTCTCACAATCGGCACGGCCCGTGCCGCACGGAGCCGGGACCGTGCGTGCGAACGTCAAAAACCGCTCGTTTGACGGCGCGCCGCCACTACCGCGGCCGTGACGATTGTTTTGGTCACTGGACGCTCACGTGAGTCTGGGCGTTACTGGGCGTGGGTGCGAGTGGCCTGGCATTGTTTCCTCGTTGCAGACCGGAGGTTTGCAGACGGAAAACGATCCCCTGGGTGCCCTGCCGTCTGGATGGGGTAAGTGTGCACCAGCAGCAGCGGCAGGGATAACGGCGGCAGACCTTAACAATGAGTTAAATCCTCCCGAAGATAACGATGTTGATTGTGCACCGTTGCGTGTTAATGAATGGGGAAAGGATACAACAACAACAACGCGAGAAAACATTGCAATCTTTATGATGATCGGAGGACGAAGTTTCGTGTGAATTTGTTCTCGTTTGCATGTTGTGTAACTCTTATTGGTTGCAAGTCGTGGTTTTGTTGTGTTTGTAATAATAATGTAATTACACTTGTAGAAAGTGTGGCTGGTTACCTCCAATAATAATAAACTCAACAGTCCTCTGTCAATCCACTGCTGAATGAAAGCCTCCCCACTCTGTGTTGGTTGTGGTGGTTCGTGACATAGTGTGGGCTTATGAAAGCGCTTTGTGACCCTCGGGTGAAAGGCGCTATATAAATGCTATTATTATTATTATTATTATATTATTATTATTTCATATCTTAAAGATTTAAGATATAACCCACCACTTATGACAGCCAATGTGAAGAAAATCCCTAATCCATCTGTTCAATCTCCGATGCACATTAAGCATAGAGCGCCGCCTCGGCTGGTGTGCTCGGAGCGCGGACCTAGTTATCTGGCTGGCACCCATGCCCCCTCGTGCGAGTAAGTGGCATTACAAGGGGTGAAATGCCGTTCGGAGCACATGTGCCCTGCTGACGGTTAGCGTGTGCGCGTGCCCGCGTAGAGAAGCGGATAGAGCAAGGCGGGCGCATATACTTTGTCAACCACAACACGCGGACGACCCAGTGGGAGGACCCGCGCACGCAGGGGTACGCTGCTCAAGCCCCGACGTACGCACGCATTCGCACCGTGTGGACACACCGCACACACGCACCACACGCACGCATTCACTGCACGCACGCACACCACCGCATGCACACACGCACACACACTGCACGCACGTACACACACACACCGCACACACACCCCAAAGACAAAGACCCACCGCACACACCCCACCCGCACACCCACAACGCATGCACACACACCGCATGCCCAACACGCATTGTACGCATGCGCACACACCTCCACGCACACACTCGCCTGTTATTCAACACAACACTTGCTTTATAATCCAAGACTCGCACACCTTGCAATGCACTATGCGCACTCCTTAACATCACAGCACTCACGAAGCTTTACACCGTAATCACACACCTCACAATGTAACGCTCGCACCCCTCAAACGCGACACTCACCGTAGAACACAACACTCGCGCGCATTATAACGCAACACACTAACGGACAGTCCGCGTTTCACTCCGGCACCGTTTGAATCGCTCTGTTTTTCCTTTTTCACTGTGTGTATGTGTGCGTGTGTCCGTCTGCTGCCTGTCCGTGGTTTGTCTGCCTATCCCGTCCCGCCCGTGCGTCGTGCCGCCGTCGCACAGCTGTGTTCTGAGCGAGGACCCGCTGCCCGACGGGTGGGAGACGCGCTTTACCACGGAGGGCGTGCGCTACTTTGTGGATCACAACATGCGCACCACCACCTTCCTGGACCCCCGGCCGGGTGCCAAGGCTGCTGGGTACGTGCTGCGACCCCTGGGCACCTGCACAGCGGCATGCCACGTGCTCCCTACGACCACATTCGTCTCCCACACTCGCACGCGGTTACCGCGATCATAACCGCTCCCCACAGGCGGACCCACCTCACGCAATCCCACGAGCCTCCCACAAGTATACGTAGGTTTTAAACGTTCCTGCCAGTCGTTCACAATCACACCCACCTCGCGCAATCAGACTAAGGTTCTCACAGTCTTTCCCATCTCCTACTATCCCACTCACAGTTCAGAATTCCACCCAGGCGTGTTACGTGTTGCTGGCCAAAATGGACCAGGATACAGACGATCGTTTTGTCCCACGATCTTACGGACCCTGTGTATGTGTCTCCAGCGGCAAGGGTGATCCCATCGCTTACGAGAGGAGCTTCAGGTGGAAGCTCGGACAGTTCCGCTACCTCTGCCAGGTAGGCCATCGTCCCAGCCCGTCGCGCGCGCGTGACCCATGGAACGAAGCAGTTGACGCGTGTGATGCGACTAACCGTACAGTAGGGAATGACCAAATCGTACAGCAGGGAAAGACCAACTCTCCACCTTGCAGGAGTCAATTCGCCGGTGATCAATCACCCGCAATGCGTCCGATCTCGGCAGATCACAGAAGCTAAGCAGGTTAGAACCTGGATGGCAGGCTTGGATGGGTGACCACCATGCACGGCAGATTGCTCTAGGTTGGAGGGCTACATGTGCGGTAACATCAATTGCTGTGCTCCATGCCTTCAACCTGCGCCGGCATGGTCAAATAAGGTCAAATAACCCCTATAACCCACGCGTTATTGAGAGCCCTTCATCGACCAGTGTATTGACAATAAAGGGCCGTACGTGTGCACGGCTCTCCAAATGAGAGCGGGTGAGAGTTTGGGGACGGAACAGGTGAAGTGAGGGCTCCTCCCGGCGGTGTAACGCAGCAGCGCTCGCGTTGCCTCTCCTCCCCGCAGTCCAACGCGCTTCCCAGCCACGTCAAGATCAGCGTCACTCGGCAAACGCTGTTCGAAGACTCGTACAACCAGGTGAGCTCCTCACACCTCTCCTGCGCTACCTGCCTGCACATCCCCAACACTTGTTACACTCGGGGCTTGATATCTCAGTGGTAGGTTGCAGTAATACGCAATCGGCTAGTGGTATCCACAACTATAGCGAGAGATATACTTGGATGCGGTTTGCTGGGTGTGTAAATTTGTTTAGTGTCACTGAAGCCCCGCTTGTGCCGCCTTCCTCGTTCGCGTTGCGAGACCTTGCCCCCTCCCGCGGCCGTGAGTGCCCCATAACGTGGGTGGCGCGTGACCCCCGCAGATAATGAACATGAAGGCGTACGACCTGAGGAGGCGGCTCTACGTGATTTTCCGCGGAGAGGAGGGACTGGACTACGGGGGTCCCGCGAGGTACCCGCCACGGCGCTGATATTCTCATATCATACATGTTTTTAAAGTAGGGCTGTTGAGCCATTTTAAAGTGGTCGGCCGCATTTGGCGGTGGTCCTCATGAAACGAAGTCTTGATCTGTATCCAGCACGCGTGCTGTAGGTCCCCACCCCTGTCTTCCACGCTCACGGCATCGCCCCCCCCCCACGCCCCCCTCTCCGCGAGCAGGGAGTGGTTCTTCCTGCTGTCGCACGAGGTGCTCAACCCCATGTACTGCCTGTTTGAGTACGCCGGCAAGAACAACTACTGCCTGCAGATCAACCCGGCCTCCAGCATCAACCCCGACCACCTCGCCTACTTCCGCTTCATCGGCCGCTTCATCGCCATGGTGACTGACGATGGCCGGCTCGGCGCGCAGCATCCACGCGTTTACCGCAACCTCGGCTTTCTTCTCTAAATGCTGTGTTTGCTCGCCGCTCACTTGGGTCGCTTCGTCTGACTCGTGCTGCCCCGTGCTGCCCCGTGTCCTCCATAGGCCCTGTACCATGGCAAGTTCATCGACACGGGATTCTCGCTGCCCTTTTACAAACGCATGCTCAACAAGAAGCTCACCATCAAGGACCTGGAGTCGATCGACCCCGAGTTCTACAACTCCCTCATCTGGCTCAGGTGACGCCTCCCTGCGCTTGTCTGCACTTCCTGCCGCTGCTGCTGCTCTGTGGACTGCCGTGTGGGTCGCGGGCTCGTAATGGCCGTGTAGGAGACGCACCGAGCCGATGACCAACGGCCTGCTTACCTTAACCAGGTGTCCGTGACACTCGACTAGGCCAAGTATAAAAACAGTGTAAACAGTTCACGTACCCCACTGCCTGAAAACATGACGTACGGCTCATTATTGAATACACTTGAAGTATGCGCGTGTGTGTGTGTGGGGCGCCAAGCCGCTGAGCGGTGGGTATAGCCTGAGCCAGCGCCCGAACGTTGTTGTTTGACGGAGAACGGGCTGACGTTTTCCAAGCATGGCGGAGGTCGGGGTCGTTTGAATGTTGACGTCGCGCGATGCAATCGATCGTTTGGGGAGACCGCGGCCAATATGCCGGAGCTCTGTTGACCTCCCGCCCGGTCGCTTCCCGCCGTGCAGGGACAACAACATCGAGGAGTGCGGCCTCGAGATGTTCTTCTCGGTGGACATGGAGCTGCTCGGCAAGGTCAGCTCGCACGACCTCAAGCCGGACGGCAGCGATATCCTCGTCACGGAGGAAAACAAGGAGGAGTACATCGGGTGAGGCGACCGGGACGGGCGCTGGGCAACGAGTGCCGTGCGCTGGGCGACGCGGGCCGTGCTGTGTCGGCTCACGATTCCTAACGAGGATGAGGCCGCTGGTCTAATTTTCCTGATGATGTTGAACAGAATATGGCCAGAGTTTTAACTCTTGTGCATAAATTGCTGTTACCACGTAAATTAATAATAATAATAGCATTTATAGAGCGCCTTTCTCTGCAGAAGGTTAAAGGAGTAAGTGAGGGCATAGTTAACTTTATTTTTTTTGTGTAACTGACAAGTGTGCACTGTCAGCATAGCAGATTATTTTTACGATTAATAAACATGGCTGGGTTATGTTTAATGAACTACATTTAAGACACCCCAGCGACGAGGTTTTTGTGCGTCAAGCCTTGCTGCGTGTCGTGCTGCCTGGCCGTGTGTGCATCTCAGGCTGATGACGGAGTGGCGGTTCTCGCGCGGCGTGGAGGAGCAGACCAAGGCCTTCCTGGACGGGTTCAGTGAGGTGGTGCCACTGCAGTGGCTGCTCTACTTCGATGAGCGGGAGCTCGAGGTGACGGCGCGCCTCCCTCGTTTACCCCAAAACTGAATTCACGTCGTCGTCGTCGCCGCCACCGAAGTTTGTAACCGATCGCCGGTTCCGACAGTCGTGGAATCGATGAACAAAATCCGGATTAATTTCCACGACGGTTGAAACCGATTGGCGCGCGCGGGAATTTAAACCGTACGGTGTGTGATTGGTCAGCGGCAACAGTGGCAGGAACGTCCAAAAAGACAGACCGTCACACAAGGCTGGACTTTTGTTTTTTATTTTATAAAAGACATACCCACTTGTGCGGAAAACCAGTACAGAAATTGTTTCTCGGTTCTGTTTTTTGCACGAAACTATCAATAACGCTAAAACATTAACATCGCTCGGCGGCGGCAGAAAACAAGTTGTTTGTGTTTTTTTATCTCCTGCGTTTCATCTGTCCTGTTCCGTCTTATACTATTGGCCTAAACGCGTCGTGAATCCTCGCCCGTGCGCGCGTGCGTGCGTGGTTTAGCGTTTTTGACGAGGCTCGTGTTGTTCACGCGCTCGTGCTGTGCGGGCCGTGCAGGTGATGCTGTGCGGCATGCAGGAGATCGACCTCAACGACTGGCAGCGCAGCACTATCTACAGGCACTACAACCGCAGCAGCAAGCAGATCTCCTGGTTCTGGCAGGTGAGCCCTGGATCTCCATCACGCGCACAGCCTGCTCGCTTGGATGTCGACGTACAGCCCCGCGCTTTCGTGCTGAATTACAGTGGGCGAATATTTGAATCGTTCCTGGGCCTCCCTGGGTCGACTGAACCTCTAATAAGTATCTTTTGCACTGTGTATATATTACCACTAGGGACATAAAAGTGGCTGGGCGCGATGCTCGCAATAGCACCCGCTGTGCACCGTGCAGGACCTTAATAGGTGCTCGCTGACAGCACTTGCTTTAACAATCTGTTAAAGGCTACAGGCTGTACTACGTTCTGGCGAGCCAGGGTACGGCTCTTCTCAAAGCCCACGGGAGGGAGTTTCACAACTAACTTGTGTGGTCATCCACCAATCCTCACTACTGCCCGCACGGTACTGCTGATCCACCGACCCTCACTACAAGCGGCTACGTCCAGCAGCATTGCCGCTGCCACCGCTGGGCTTGTGCTGCCCGAGCCGTGAGCATGGGTGCTCGTCACGCGGGCACTCGTCACGCGGGTGCTCGTCACGTGGGTGCGTTATGACGTGCGTGCGCGCCGATCCTGCCGTGCAGGTCGTCAAGGAGATGGACAACGAGAAGAGGCTGCGGCTGCTGCAGTTCGTGACGGGCACGTGTCGTCTGCCGGTCGGCGGTTTCGCCGAGCTCATCGGTGAGCCACCCGCGCCGCACCCCGCCACTCACCGCATCCTCACGGCCCGGCCCGCGGGCAGCAGCATAGCTGCCGCCTCCGAGCGTATGGCTGAGTGAGCAGCCATACCCAGTGAGCTGACCAACTCACTGGGTATTTTTCTGCTGTAATACTAAACACCTATCTATATGTCCACGGCCACGCGTAACCCCTGAGTGTGCGGTGTCTCCCCCGCGTGTCGCCGCGCCAGGGAGCAACGGACCTCAGAAGTTCTGCATCGAGAAGGTCGGAAAGGAGACGTGGCTGCCGCGGAGTCACACCTGGTGAGTCCCGCCTCGGCACCCGTTGACCCTTACACAAGGCGAGGTCGTTCCCCGGTGTGTGACCGACCGCCGTGCCGCCCGTGTCCTTTCAGCTTCAACCGGCTCGACCTCCCGCCCTACAAGAGCTACGAGCAGCTCAAGGAGAAGCTGCTGTACGCCATCGAGGAGACCGAGGGTTTCGGACAGGAGTGACCGGCGGTCACCGGCCGCCGCCCTCCGCCGCCCTCCGCTGCCCTCCCGGCGCGTGAGCCGCGGCCGCCCGGCGACCCTGCTGTTTATCTCGAACTCGCCGGCTGCTCGGGTGCCCGGCGTCGGGAGTCGTCCCGACGCGGCCGCGCGCGTGGACCGGGCAGCTCCTTCTCCTCCTGCGGGCGTCCCTGGAGGTCATCGGCACGTCTGCTGCTCCCTCGTGTGTTTATCTTTTAAAGTTTGTGGATCCACCCGTTGCGCGGGCGCTTGCGGAGCGATGTCGTCGCTCGCCGACTCGGACGCTCCGTCGGCCTCACGCTTCTTCGCTCTTGCCGTCGTCGTCACTGCTGCGGAGGTGTTTTCGTTTTTGCCGAACGGCCGAACTCGGGTCCGGAACACTCGGCGAGGTGGTGGACCGCCCGCGCGAGAGTCGGTTCCTCCTAGCGTTTGATTTTCAACTCCCGAGAAACGTGTATATTTTTTATCGTATTGTAACGGTTGGAGAGTTGGAAAGTCATTTCTCTCTTTTCTACATTGATTCATTCAGTGTTCACTTAAATTGCACACAGAGATTTAAAGTTTCATACATGAAGTTTAACGTGCGTGTCGGTGGCGCGCGCGTGCGCATTACATGCTGCGGATCCCCCTTGCCCCGTCACGCAAAGGGGCAAGGTGCTCGGGATGGCAGTTTTTGTAACGGATCTGTTTGTAAATTAATGCCGGTGCCCTTTACCCGCGGGGCACGTTTATCAACTCGCTCTTTCAAACAGAGCTGACGGACCTCCGCTTTCGGACGTTCCTCCCACGACGGTCCTCGGCAATGATTTACACGGTCGACGGCGGGACTGTACATGTATATACGTAACACATAGTCATTTATCAATATATATAGAGAGAGAGCTATAAGCTGCGCAAGTGTGTATCCTTTACATTTTAGAGAGGAGCTTATTTTAAACTGGGTGGGGCATCTCTTGCACACATTCTGTAATAACTTGATTTTAATTGTGATTTGCACATCGACCGTGGGGGGGGGAGCGGTGCCGTCGTGCCGTCGTCCCGTCGCTATTGGCGGAACGTGACGGGAGCCGCCCCCTCCCCCCCACGCTCCCATCTTGACCTTTGCTTGCGCCATGACCTTTGCTCCACCCGCCGTCCCTGTCCTCTACACGAGCTCCGGGCGGATGTTGATTCTTAACGGAGAGAGAAGTGGTCGGCGCGCGCCCCAAGCATTGGGAATGTTTCGCTGGGTTTCGTCGTTGTTGAATAATGTACTTAATCGGTTGATGTATCACGATGGAATCTCTTCACTTTTAACGACACAGGAAAGTTCACGTGCAGCTACAATCTCATGTCTATAGCCGGCTTGAGGAGGGCAGGCCGATGCTGAATCATCGACAGCCAGTCGCGGAGAGCGCACTGCAATGCAAGCTTTGTTGACGTGACCTTGGTCGGACCCTAGGCTGACATTGACCCTTTTGCTGTGAGCAGCGCTATTGGTGGTGCTGCTGCTGCATTGGAATCTGTACAAAGTGTAGTGATCATGTTCTATTACTGTAGCAAGGTTTATTTTAAGAGGTGTAAACGTTTAATATTTTGCTAACTTTCTGGCTGTTTTGTTGATTGCGAACGGCCGTGCGTTGCGCTCGTGTATAGATGTTTTCTTTCGAACTTTAGCCGATGGCTTTATGTGTCTACTTCAGCGCCGCCGCAATATTAAAACACAGACGGAAGTCGGCACACTGCTGCCAACCCTCCCCACACAGTGGACCTCGCGAGCTCCGAAAACCAGCATTCAGCTTCCCATGAAGCGGTCATCGAGTCAGTTTAAATCTGGGCTTAATTTCTCACTGCTCGACTAGATTAAGCACGTGACCAGTAGCCACCGCCGTAGCAAGATCTGTGGTGGACGTGGAGTGCCGGGTGCGAAAATATCTTCGAGCTCGCAGATGCAGACGGAGCTGGCTGAAATTGATCCCCGCTTCGAATCGGTTAACGACAACAGGGTCGGGCGTCCTCTCTCAGGGTAAGCTGACGCGCCTTAGTGTGGGATAATGGTGCCGAGTCGGCGGTTTGCCACGCAGGTCCGCGGTGGACAGTACCGCTTGCCGCCAGCAGGACTGCTCGGCTCGTGTTGGAGCTGTGTGGCGCTCCCTGTCACGTCGCGCTGGTGCTCGGCGCGCTAGCACATATCCCCTCGGAGTAACAGCGGATGGTCAACCAGCAACTTGTGACGTAAGGGAAGGGTTCCGCAACTAGGTGTTCTATGATAAAGATAGCAGGTACTAGTGGGCCGCGTGGCGTCATAAGTTTCACGTGTATAGATATACACCACATCGCATCATGCCGCTGTGGACAGGAGGCACGCTCGCGTTTACCTCTTATTTACAGCTCTCGTCTATCGCCTGCTTGTCTTACATCTCGCTAATCTGTCGCGCCGTCTCGGCGAGCCATTTCTGTAATCGGGCCGCAAGTCAACTCGGCCACTCGAAGAACCTCGGCGAGCCACATGTTGTCTGCAGTCCGCCAAATTAAGAACCCTGCCCTCGGAACGGAGAGTACTTGTAAGAGTATTTTTGTAAGAACAGGAGTCTGGGATGAATTTGTGGATAAGGCTCAGCCTCCCTCTAGGTGGAGGTGACCTGCTGGGCAGCAGCAGCAGGAGGAAGATCATGACCTCTCTTGCTTACGTGCCCCGTGTTGCTTAGAAGTTGTGACTGGGATGTTGTTGCACCCAAACGTGACAGCAGTGTGAACGTCTGATGAGAAAAAGCGGCCAAAATCTGAAGTGCAGAATTGTACGCGTGAGAGGGACGAGTAGGTTGTTTTAGATGTGGAGCATACTAGCTCACCAAATGGTAGCCCCTACCCCAAGCCATAACCAATTCGGCAATCGGCCGATAGCACTAGCCCTACCCATCAAAAGCTACCTGCTAACCTCCAGCACTCTGTTAGGGACAATTGTCAACTTTTCAGTGTTGGTGGCAGACCCGGTCTTGAGTCATCCACGCATTGCTCAGCGCGAGACACTGGGTGGGTGCGGTGGCCTCTGCAAAAGGAACGCCTTTGTACGTCTTGACTTCACAAATGAAGCGCCGATTTCCACTGGCCGAGCTGGATTTTCCAGTGACAAAGGCCACTTTGTCTAAAGTTCATCCGCAATTTTTCTGAATTCTCAAGCCCGCGGACTCAGAACAAAAACACGTGCTTGTTGGTACCGCGTGCGGTGAAACAAATGTAGTGTTTGAGTTTTATTAATTCCCATAACCTGGCGGTTATAGTGAGAGTAACCAACACAGTTCACTATTGTTAAAGGAATTGGTACCGCCAAGTTTTTTTCAGCCCGTAGTGACCAACGTGTTGAAATATGGTCACATAACCGCTCCACGACCTGCACAGCATGGGGATGGCCTCATCCGAGGGTGGATTAAGAAATGCATGTATATGAACACATGCACGAGGCCCGTTAATGATAGTGTTACACAGTGTGGTGATCACCAAAACTGGAAAGCTATTAAAGTAATTAAAAGGCACCCCGGAAAATGCACCGAGGATGGCCCCTGTTCTGTATTCCCGCGTAGAGAGAAGTGTGAATAATGGATCGTCCATCGATCTGTTGGCCTTTCGGAACTGTGCCCTCCAGCGTCGTTTAAGCAAGCGCCCCTGCAGATGAGCAGCTTTGACCTCGCGCGTCCCATGAACTTCGTTGCGTTTGCTCCACCCTGCTGGCTTACACTTTGTTACCCACGTCGTGTCAAGAGGTTGCCCGCTGCTGATTGGCAGCTCCCCCCCTCCCTCTTCTTTGCTACTGAATGTTGACGCTCTTTGAAAACTACGCTCGGGCATCTGATTGTCGGGAGTCCTGTAACGCGAGTGAATCGTCCTCAGTTAATGCGGTAAACGCCGCAGCAGCGATGCTTATGAAGGCCCATGCTGGAATCCGCGCTGTGTATGAGACGAAAGGTGGAAGGCTGCAAGGCCTGAGTGGTTATATAACAGTTGTCTTGTACAAATATAATATACATATAATTTTATAAAGTATCTCATAATTTGTTTTCTTCGATATTAAAAAAACCCTTCCCCCTTTCACCCCCCCCCCTCCGCTATTTAGGGAAAAGCTGTGAATTTTTATAAAGTGGAGCGTCGTGCTGCAGAGTGGATCGTTGATCATTGAAATGAGCGTCTCACTTCTCGTTTGTAAAACTTAAACTTTAAAACGACAATAGACAGAGGTTACCTCGCGGCGCTCGTTGCTGGGATAATAGTGTAAATCTATTTTTATTCTCTCTAAAGATGACCTTTTTAGAACCTTTATCCGAAATAAAGATCACAATCGAGGTGGTTGTCCTAAGTTTTCCATGTTTGAATGGGCAGCGCTGAGTGATAACAAGCCTCTAGGAAAACAACAGAGCTAACACAGCTGGCTGGTGTCCACAGCGAACGAGTTCACTTGTGCACTCACTTTATTATTATAATCCTATGCTCGTCGAGCAGAGCCAGGCGACAGCTGCTTCAGCAGCAGCGTGGAGAGAGTAGCCCCTGAGGCTACCGGCGGGTCCAGTCCGGCCACACTAAGCAGCCTCCATGCGGTCACGCGCACAGAGCTGGTTGTTGTTATGGTCTGTGGGCCTCTGCTGGGGAGGGAGACTGGCTGCACAGACTCTTGAGACCCTGGCCTGTACCAAGCCTGTTGAGCAGCAGGGCCCGTGACCGGCGGGGCAAGTCGAAACCAGGCGAGCTTTTTGACAACGCCAGTGTCCCGAACGTCTGACAAGCCAACGGTGTCATAGTGAGACCCTCGTGAATGAATGGCAATGCAGTTTGGAGCATTGCGCGCACCGTTATTTAGCGTGTTGGCGTGTGATTAGCACGTTGTGGGAAGGGCTAAATTGGGGCGTGGCCGCGTGGGGGAGGAGTCGTGTGTGGGAGGTGCCACGTGGGGGGAGGAACCACGCAGGGGGGCCCCTCCTATTATCGGCGCACGCGCGCGTGCTCGCCCCTGATTTGCTCGACACCGCGCGCATCACGCCCCGCTGACCCGTGCGAGGCCGCGATTGGTTGACACTCGTTGGGGCCCGCGGTGGGGGTCGAGAGGGGTCACGTGATCCGAGATCAGCTGCGGGGTCACGTGAGCGGGCGGTGCGGAGTTAGCGACAAAACACATGGCGAGCAGCAGGCCCGAGGCGCCGCCAGACGAGGGGGGCGAGACGGGGGACGAGACGGGGGCAGAAGGCAGCGAGGTGGAGAACAGGGGGGCAGAGGGGGGAGCAGAAGGAGGAGAGGAGACGGGAGCACGAGAGGGGACGGGAGACAAGACGGGCTTCGTGGACCTGGAGCAGGGGGGCCAAACCGGGGTTGACGCGTCCCCCGATGCGGAGCACAACGGAGAGCGGAGGGTGGCGCTCATCACCGGTATCACGGGCCAGGTGCGTCGGACTCACGGGGCCCGGTCAGCGGTGGCAGCAGCAGCTTCATTAGCAACAGCTTCATCCGTAGAAAGGGCAGCAGCAGCAGTATGAGTAGCATCAGCATCATCATCACCAACAGCAGTATTAGCATCATCATTTGCAGTAGCATCATTGGCAGTATCAGCTTCATCAGCCCCATCAGATGTAGCAAAGATAAAAAGTTCCAGTAGCATCATCATAGTATTTGCGTCGTCACGAGCAGCACAGTTGGTGTTGATGATTGGTGTTGGCAGCAGTAGCCACCGCAGCACCGTCACGATTATAAGGCTCGTTATCATGATCACCAGCATCATCGTTCTTCTCTTCTTTGCGATTCTTCGAAGCACGATGGTCAGCCTCTGGACATCGTTGTCTTTCAGCTCGGCCTCGAATATTGCAACACAACATTGTTGCAATATTCGTCACTATTACGGTCCTCCTCAGAATCAATCTTTTAAGAGCTGCCCTTTCGTGACAGCCTAGCGGAGCGTTCCTCCTCTCTCCTTGGCCACTGCCTGACGATGCCTCCAAAGTGAGAGGCGACACGTCATGAAGGACAGCGAGAGCAAGAGAGGAAGAGGAGGAGGAACGCTCACCACAGCGATGCCGAAAGAGCTTCTCTCGAGAGAGCGATTCTCACCGCACATCGCGCCGTGGCCTCCCGTCGTCGTCCCCCCCGTGCGCGGTGTGTCCGTGACGCCAGGATGGCTCCTACCTGGCCGAGTTCCTCCTCGACAAGGGCTACGAGGTGCACGGCATCGTGCGGCGCTCCAGCTCCTTCAACACGGGCCGCATCGAGCACCTGTACAAGAACCCGGCCACGCACCAGGAGGGCAGTGAGTGACCCACAGTGGGGGGCCCCCACACCCCCACCCCGCCTGTGCCAGTCCGGCTAGCGGCTGATGGACTGGCGTCCCATCGCCATCATGGTTATAGACCTGCCTTGCGCACTATGTCTGCCGGGATAGGCTCCCGCTCACTGCGACCCTGTACACTGTACAGGATTAAAGCTGTTTCTGACCATGGACGAATGGATGTTGACGAGTCTGGGGGGACTTTTCCGAAGGAGTTGGTCAGCCGAATCGTGCTCTAGGCAGCGGTGTATCTACCGAAAATAGCGCCTATGGCAAGCACTGAAATTGCGCCCCTGTACAAACATCTGCCACCCTTCTTTGAGATATCTAGACCATAATATCAGCTCAACAATAACAAATTATGGCACTACACGAAAATTATAACTGCACCTTCCTTGCTTTCACTGATACAAATTGACGCAAAATGGCTTGTATGACTTTAATAGAAACTGCTCGGTGGCGCCCCCCTTCAAGTAGCGCCCAGGGCACGTGCCATACCTGCCGTACTCTAGATACGGCTCTGGCTGTCGGCTCTGGCTGTAGGATCTGGCAGAACCGGTCGCGCATTGACAATGACCGCGCCCGTGAAGCGTGGCGAAGTCCGCGCGTCGCCGCCACTGAGCCGCCACCTCCGGAATCCTGGTTTCAGCCGCACGTGACGAAACCGCGTGGCACGGCGGTGCAGCGGTGACACTGGTCAAAAGACACGCTGCTGCCTAGGTCAATTGCCGTGACGAAATTTTTATTGATGTTATTATCGTCAACGTGGTTGATTCCGCAGTCGAGCTTTAACTGTTGTCGTCGTCATTGTCGCTCAAGACGTGACGGGCGGTGGCACCGCGCGCTTGCGCCGTGTGCCGGGGATCATTTGCTATCGTCGCCTCCCCCCCCACTCCGCTGCCCCCCTGCTCTCCCCGCCCCCCCACTGCCCCTCCCCGTGCCCCCTCTCCACCCCGCTCTCACCCCCACACCAAAGATCAAAGACAAATATCCCCCGTATAGCCTTATCAGACTGTTGGGGCAAGTGCGAGCACCTATGAAGGTCGACACGGCACACGAGGGGGTGGGTGACCAGCACCACGCCCGGCCGCCTTTGGCTACTTCGTGGCAATGTTTACATACCGCACTAGGTACTCATTTGAGGCTGAGTCGACCTAGGGGAGGATCAGGACCGGTTCAGAAAATCGTCACCGGTGTTGGCCGTGAGCGGGATTCGAACTCGGGCCGCCAGATTCGTAGCCGAGCGCGCTAAAACCACTGGGCCATACGCTCACCCCCCGCACCCCCACCCCACTCACCCTCCTCCCCCCCACCCCCTGCCCACACGCCCTCCCACCCAGGCATGAAGCTGCACTACGGCGACCTGACGGACAGCTCGTGCCTGGTGAAGATCATCAGCGCCGTGCGGCCGTGCGAGATCTACAACCTGGGCGCGCAGAGCCACGTCAAGATCTCGTTCGACCTGGCCGAGTACACGGCCAACGTGGACGGCGTGGGCACGCTGCGGCTGCTGGACGCGGTGCGCACCTGCGGCCTGGCGGCCCACGCGCGCTTCTACCAGGCCTCCACCAGCGAGCTGTACGGCAAGGTGCAGGAGGTCCCGCAGAGCGAGAGCACGCCCTTCTACCCGCGCTCGCCCTACGGTGCGTGCCCGCGCGGGCGGGCGTGTGTGTGAGTAAGTGTGTGTGCGAGTGAGGGTGGGGAGCGGTAGCCCAGTGGTTAGCG
>JAZEWU010000022.1:7622748-7640957 GCA_036362915.1 Geotria australis | reverse complement strand
ACAAGCATCAAGCAGATCTCCCCGTACATCATCGTCACCGTCACGAGGCGGCAGCAACAAGGGCCCGGCTCTGATTCCCGACTCGGGCGCCTTTCCGTGTGAAGTTTGTTTGTACGTTCTCCCACTGTTTATCTGGGTTCTCCGGTTTCCTCCGATAGCATGAAAATTACATAAAGTGTAATAGAATGTAACCAAAGGAATTCTTCCATCAGTGGAGGGACAAGCGGACTGCATGTGTCTATGTTCATTCTGAGGTGATGTGGCAGCCTGGTGGCTCTGCGGGTCATAGAGACACGGAGCCTAGATTCCAATCCGGGTTTCTGCCACAAGCACACAGTGGTTACACGGTGCTCTCATAGACTCGCACAGAGATTGACAGACTCACATAGACTCAGCCTGAGTTGTGAGGAAACCAGGTTCTTTCGTGTGGCGGGTTGATGTCTCGGCTCGGTCACCAATGGCGGCACTTAGCCGTCACGGGACATGCTTCCACTTTGTGCTAAGATTGTATGACTTTCCCCCCCCCACCCTCCCCCCACCCTCCCCCCACTGCGCAGGAGCTGATCCCCCTCATCCTGTGCACCGCGTTCCTCCACCCCGACCACAAGGAGCGCGATCGCCTCCTCCACATTCTCTTCAACCTTATCAAGAGGCCCGACGAGCAGCAGAGGTGGGGGCCCAACATCACAGCTCCCCCTCCCCCCTTGCTACACAGTCGCTCGGTAAACATGTAAATCAGACGATGCACACCCAGGACAGGTATTGCACACGGACCGGAATCGAAATGATTACGTAAAGAGGTGGCGACAGCATGAATGCTTTTGTGAGGGTGAACCTGATAATGTAAGCGGTGAAGCCTGACTGTGCCTCCAACGTGGCAGGCGAAACTTCGCAAAGGAGAGAGGAGGACCATTCAACAGGGCTATCCCGAAAGAGCAGCTCTTAAGAGCTACGCTCATACATCGAGCCGTGAAAACCCACGTCGACCTGTTCACCCCCCCCACCCCGGCGCGGCCAGGCGGATGATCCTGACGGGCTGCCTGGCGTTCGCGGTGCACGCCGGCCCCACCAGGGTGGAGTCCGAGCTCCTGCCGCAGTGCTGGGAGCAGGCAAGCACCTCACCACGCGCTCACCACCACGCACACGGGACACTCACCGCACTCACCCAGGACACTCACCGCTTACACACGGGGCATCTCTGTCGTTGTGCAGCGCTTTGTGACCCTCGGGTGAAAGGCGCTCTATAAAATAATATTATTATTATTATCTCTGTCTCAGGCTGTGAGTGTAGGGAGTGGTAGTGTATGAGGAGCGCTGGTGTAGCGGTTAGCATGCTGCGCTATGAACCCGATGACCCGAGTTCGATTCCCACTCATGGCCAACACCAGTGATTATTTTATGAACCAGTCCTGGACCTCCCCTAGGTCGACTCAGCCTCATATGAGTACATGGTACAGTGTATAAACATCGCCACTCGGGGAACAAAAGCAGCCGGGTGTGGTGCTGGCTGCCCACCCCCTCGTGTGCCGTGCTGGCCTTTGTAGATGCTGCTCGCTAACAGCATTTGGCACTACAATCCGTTAATCCTATACGGGGAATATTTGTCTCTCTATGTGTGTGCACGCGCGTACCAGATTAACCACAAGTACCCGGAGCGGCGGCTTCTGGTGGCGGAGGCGTGTGGCGCGCTCGCCCCCTACCTGCCGGTGAGCATCACCCCCCCTCCTCCCCGCCTGCCTCCCCGTCCCTCTCCCCGGCCCCTATGGCTACGTGACCGTGTGCAGCCCAGTGCCCGGAGAGTGGAGTCCATTTATCACTTGTCTTGCTGGCATTGCTGTAAGGTTGACAGCATGAATGTGAATCCTATAGCTGTGTACGTTCATGCCTAGCTCCGTCCGTCTGTAACAAGGGGCGGGGGGCCGGGGGTGTTCACGATAACGCTCACAGCTGTGACCAGAACTTTAGTACAGAGTTCAGCAGCTGTTTAGGAATGACCCTGTCGACTGATGATAATGATGGTGAATGCTTTTCCCGCACCCCTGTGCCCCCCCACCCCGCACCAGCGAGTGATCCGCAGCTCGCTGGTGCTGTCCATGCTGCAGCAGATGCTGATGGACGACAAGACGGACGTGGTGCGGGAGGCGGTGATCAAGAGCCTCGGGGTGCTCATGGGCTACATGGACGACCCCGACAAGTACCCACAGGTCCCGCGCCCCGCCGGGCCGTCCGCCTGTGTCTGTCTGTAACATCCGGGCGTCTGCTTTCATCCGTCCGTCCGCGTGTATGTCTGTCTGTGCGTCCGTCAATATGTGTGTATCTGTCTGTGCTACTATCCTGTCTGTCTGTCCGTCCTTCTGCCTGTGTGTCTGTAACGTGGAGGCATTGTAATTCCCAAACATCATCCAGTGTGAGCGACACTTTAGCGCAGAGTTGTGTTGGTATGACCAAAGACAAAGATCCCCCGTATAGCCTTAACAGACTGTAGGGGCAAGTGCCGTTAGCGAGCACCTATGAAGGTCAACACTGCACACGGGGAGGTGGGTGACCAGCACCACGCCCGACCGCCTTTGTCTCCCTAGTGGCAATATTTACACATTGCACTAGGTACTCATTTGAGGCTGAGTCGAGGTGTGCACCACGCCACTGGTGTTGGCCGTGAGCAGGATTCGAACTTGGGTCGCCAGATTTGTAACCCAGCGCACTAACCACTGGGCCACCTCAACCACGCCGTCAAACATCCGCGTGTGCAGGGTTTCGAGCTGCTGATGATGGCGCTGGGCGACCCGTCGGAGCGCGTCGTGGCCGCCACGCACCAGGTCTTCCTGCCGGCGTTCGCCGCCTGGGCCATGGAGCTGGGGGAGCTGGAGCCGCACCTCCTCCACACGCTGCTCAGCCGGATCGAGACGCTGGTGAGGGTGCGTTGGGCCCCCCTCCCCCCCACCTCACCCAGCCACCCACACCCCCCCGACATTCCACCTAATATTCGCCGCCCCCCACCCCCCATATACTGCGATGCATCCTATCCTACTCCTCCCTCCCTCCTTCTTCCTTCCTTCCATCTCCCTCGTAAGCATACCCGTCCTCCCATCCACCCCTTCTCCCCCTCCCTCCCTCCCTCCCTCCACAATGATGATTGAATCTTGAAATCCTCATAACTGTCTCAATCGCACATCGACCGCTAATCCCCGTGCCTGTGACCCGGTGACCCCTGACCCTCTGGCGCAGGAGGCAGAGTACGGTCTGGACGAGCGGCGCCTGCACCTGTACCTCACGGCGCTGCAGTCGCTGATCCCGCCGCTCTTCGTCCACGCGCTCGTCCACTCGCCCTTCGCTGACACGGCGAGACAGGGCCCCGCCACCTCGCCCATCGAGGGTAACGAGTCGGGGGAGGGTGGGGGGTGGGGGGTTTGTGGCCCGGTTAGGAGGACAGCAATAATTCGTGCAGTGATGACTCCACCGCCGCGACCCTCACCATTACAAGCGGTTTAGAAAATGGATGGATGGATGACCACTCCACACTGATGTGTTAGTGCGTGCTTGTCCGGCTCTCCGTGTGTTCCACGTGTCTCTGAGCGAGTGTGTTGTGTGTGCATGTGTTTGTGTCTTTGTGTGTTTGCCTCTGTATGTGTCAGTGTACGGCGTAGCAATTAGTGCACTGTGCTACACACCCAGGCTGAAATTAGTTCCTGGTGCAAGGTGTACACTTCAGAACTGTGGAGAAGAAGCTCGGCCGGGCGTGGTGCTGGCCACCCATCCCCTCGTGTTCCATGCAGGCAGTCTTAGGTTCTCACGATCAGCACTTGCCTTAGCTATACAGGGTATCTTTGTCTGTGTGCGTGCTGTTCTGCGTGATAACGTGTGTGTATCTCTGTCTCCGCACGTGTGCGTCTGTTCTTGTCCGTGTGCGCGTGCGTGCGTGCGCGTCGCGGGAGCAGTGACGCGCTTCCCGCGCCCGGCCTCGCTGCTGCAGGACGTGGCGACGCTGGTCGGGAGCCGCGAGCTGCTGGCGTCGCTGCTGCTTCACTACGAGCACCAGCTGCAGTACGGCGGCACCACGGGCTGGGCCAGCCTGCTCTGGGTGGTCAACCAGCTGTGAGCGCCCACTGCACGTTACCACGGCGCGGTCGCTGCCCCAACAATAACACTGTCCGATACGGCGTCGCTCGCCACCAACGCTCACCGGCTGTGCGTCTGTCGCTGCGTTACGGCGCCACTCGCAACTGTCACACACCAGCTGTGTGTGTCTCCATCACTTTGTAACGGCATCACTAACGACGCCGCCGTGAGCGTTGCACCGCCCGCTCTAACCCTACGCCGCCGTCCCCCCCCCCACGCAGGCTGCCGCGGCTCATCGCCATGATGGGCAAGATCTCGGTAACGTCGGCCGTGAGCGTTCACGAGTTCTCGCGCTTCTTCTGGCGCCTGTGCCGCACGTTCGGCCGCACGTTCACCAACATGAAGGTGAAGCCGCAGTTCCAAGAGCTGCTGCGTCTCTCCGAGGAGCACGTGGGTATGGAGGCTCGCTCGCTCACGCACGCACGCACGCACGCACTCGCACGCTCGCTCACCAGGTGCACTGTGGGTACAGACGTTCGCTCGACAGGTGCCCTGTGGGTACAGATGTTGGCTTGCCAGGTGCATAGTGGGTAGAGACGCTTGCTCATTCACGCACACACACACGCTCGCTATGTGCACTGTGGGAACAGACAGTTGCTCGCCAGGTGCATTATAGGCATGGACGGTCCCTCACCAGGTGCTTTGTGGGTACCGCAGTGAGCTTGTAGGTGGTGCGGAAGGCCAAAGCATGTGTGGGTACCGACACCCGCTCGTGCGCAGGAGTGTGTGTGTGTGGAGCAGGAGTATGTGTGCATGATGAGGATGGGGCGGTGCAGCAAGGGTCTGCAGTGGCCCTCATCCAGCACTGGATTGATCATTGTTGACGACGACGATGGTGATTATGATGGGCCGCGTTGTCTCTGCTCGTGTCCTCAGAGTCGTTCCCCAACATGGAGGACCCCATCCTCACCAAGGCCACGGTGCCCATCTACGCCACGGGGGTCCTCACCTGCTACAACCAGGTGGGCTCGCCCGGAAGGGGTCGCGCCTCCGTCGGGTCACAGCTGGGTCGCAGTCAGGGTCAGGCCATGGCCAGGCTCGCGTTTGGGGTCAGGTTGTGGGTGAGGGGGTCAGAGGCCAATCTTCGGGTAAGATTGTTTTACCTGTCTTTGTCTGTAGAGCCTGTGTGAGGGATGTATCGATGTAGGTTTTCACGGCTCGATTCGTGATGGTTGCTTTTCAGAGCTGTTCTTTCTCAGGATAGCCGTGTCGAGATGGAGGTCGCTCGACGCGGCTATCCCGAAAGAACAGCTCTGAAGAGCAACCATTATGTGAGGGTTGATCACAAAATCGCGCTGTCCCATAAGTAGCTTTTGTTGATAGTTGGTGGATTAACTTTATGGAAAAGTTAATTATACAATTTAGTAGTGAGATGTAACAATATAAACTGCCTGTTTCTCCCTATCTCCCATGTATCTGCGTCTCTACCTCCCCATCTCGCCATCTATCCCATGTCCCCGTCTCCCCATCTTACGTCTCTGTCTCCCTGTCTCCCGTCTGTGCGGACAGGAAGAAGACCGCAAGCTGCTGACGGGATTCCTGCAGGACGTGCTCACCACGCTGTCACTCACCTCCTCCCCACTCGACAGCCTCAAGGCGGCCTTCCTTGAGCTGGGGTGAGTAAGTGAGTCAGTGGATAGGCGAGTGAGTGAGTCTGCAGATTGAGCCGACATCGCTAGGTGAACGAGTCGCGTGACATTGACCCGACCGTAACCCCGACCGCATCTCTAATCCCGACGCTCACCCTAACCCTGGCACTAAACCATGACCCTAACCTTAAAACTAACCTATGACCCTAACCCTGACCCTAACCAATGGCCACAATCCTTATTCTTACCCTATTCATTGTCCGATGGCAGATCCACGATTCTCCCCCTCTTTTCCCCTGAGACCCCAAACACGTGTATTTTATTGATTTATTTACAAAGGAATTGCATGTAATGTTGTTTATCAGTGCTGAGCCCTGACTGGAACCGTGACCCTAACCCCGACCTTGTGACCCCCGTTCCCGGCGGCGCGCGACCCCCGCAGGGCGAACCCTGTGTACCACGAGTCCCTGCTCACGGTGCTGTGGTACGGCGTGGTGCACACCTCTGCACACGTGCGACGCACCTCCGCCTGCATGTTCGAGGTGACCGCACACACGCAGACGCACGAGCCCACACACGCATACTCACGCGCAGACACACACCCAGACGCACGCACCCACACACACGCAGACAGACGAGCAGACACATGCAGAAACACGCAGACACGTGCACACAGACACATACGCGGACACGCATTCTCACACATGCGCAGACGCACGCAAACGTAGGCACCCACACACGCGCAGACACGCGCGCACGCAGACACACACACCCAGACACACGCTGCATTTACGAAGGCTGCAGGGCCTGAGTGCCGGCCTCACCACCCCCTCTATAATTATTATAAGTGTCCCCGCCAACCGTCATAGGTGCTACTCGCTAACCGCCCGTGTGGGCTACACGTGGGATCTTTACGCTCGTTGGTTCTCCCTGTGCTCGTGTGTGGCACTCAGCTGCTGGTGAAGGGAGTGAACGAGACGCTTGTGGCTCAGCGGGTGGTGCCGGCGCTCATCACGCTCGCCAGCGACCCCGAGATGTGAGTCCACCCCGACGCCACAACCGTCGCCGGAGCCGCCATGCGCCGCCGCGGTGCGGCCGCAACAGTCCCCGGGGTTTCATAATGGCCATATCACGATGAACCCTCTCGGGTGAAACCGAAAATCGCGATACAGTCCCCAGTGTAGAGCGTTCTGGAATCGTGATGCAAACTCACGACGGTCAACGGTGATCCTGAAAAAAAACTTGATTCTGTTCTTCTATTCTTGCACGTCATGGCAGTAGCACAGTGTTCAGGAGCTAAGTGCAATGTCAACATCTACTGCTCTCCACGACGACATGGCTTCAGGAGAGAGAGGGTTCGTGTAGTTTGGCTGTTCCTGCTCATCCTGAGTTGAAGGAGCACAGACTGCAGTGGATTACTATTGGAGCCATAGTTTGGGTTGCATGGCCACTTTTCATAGTTGTGATTGTATCTTCGCTCCATCCAGGTCTGCACATGTAAACACGCGTTAACTGCCTTTATACGTAGGGGACCGCAGAGCTTGGTGGGAAATGGCACTGGATCACCACCTGCTTTCTTGCCTAATCGCTTATCAGCGGTTTTCCTCTTGGCACCTCTGCGTCGTCCTCTCTGTCTCTACGAGAGCGAGCGGGCGATGTGTGGCGGAGGCGCGTTACAAGTTGTCATCATTGTGATCATTATGAACTCACTTCACTTTTCTCTATTCGCTGCCAACTCTCAACAAAAGCCGACTGCTCTCTGCACAGTGAGACCTCATGGGTTACCAGCTTTTCCCAGGACACCGCTTCAATGCAATTGGCCAACGGGGTGGATCTGATGTACTGCACGGGGGGGGGTGGGGAGGCGATGATGTCGCTAACGGAGGAATCGCCGTACTTATTGACCGTTTGTGTTTGTCGCGCAGCTCGGTGCGGATCGCCACAGTGCCTGCGTTCGGCACCATCATGGAGTCGGTCACGCAGAAGGAGGTGAGAATGGATGCTAGTCACTAACATCGCTTGACCCTACAGTCTGCTAAGGCTATATGGGGAGCTTTGGCTTTTGAATGTGTGTGTGTGTGTGGAGGGAGCGGTAGTGTAGCAGTTTGCATACTGTGACCTGAGTTCGAATCCCGCTCACGGCCAACACCAGTGACGATTTTCTGAACCGGTCCTGGGTCTCCCCTAGGTCGACTCAGCCTCAAATGACTACCTAGTGCGGTGTGTAAACATTGCTACGAGACTAAGGCGGCCAGGCGTGGTGCTGGTCACCCACCTCCTCGTGTGCCCTGTCGACCTTCATAGGTGCTACTCGCTAACGGCACTTGACCCTACAGTCTGTTAAGGGGGATCTTTGTCTTGTGTACATACGTGCGTGCGCGCGTGTGTGTGTGCGCCAGCTGCTGGAGCGGGTGAAGATGCAGCTGGCGTCGTTCCTGGAGGACGCGCAGTACCGCGACGCGCACGCCCTGCACGCCGAGATCGTGCACTCGTTCGGCCGCGTCGGCCCCAACGCCGAGCCCAAGTTCCGCGACGAGTGTGAGCGCCGCCGACCGCTCGGCACGCGAGCGGCACACAAACACACCGCGGCACACAAACACACCGCGGCACACAAACACACCGCGGCACACAAACACACCGCAGCAGGTACTCAGTCGAGCCTGAGTCGATTCAGATCAGATAATCGTGTTAACTGCGAGCGGGAATCGAACTCGGGTTGCCAGGTCCCTCGCGCAGCGCGCTGATTATTTTGCCGTCGCTCCCCGTGGCAAATACCCAAAGACAAATATTCCCCTTACAGCCTTCACACACCGTGGTGGCACGTGCCCAAACATCCGCGGTGGGGAGGCAAAGGGGGCCGGGGTGTGGCGTTGGCGGAGCTGCTCGCTAGCGGCACTCGCCCCCGTCCGCCTGAACGGTCACACGGGGGCCGCGTGTCTCTGTCGACAGTCGTGATCCCGCACCTTCACAAGCTCGCGGCCACCAACAACCACCAGCACAACGAGGGCAAGCGCATGGGCACGGCGCTGCAGCTCTTCGAGGCGTACTCCGCCCTCTCCTGCTGCTGTATCCTTCCGTCGTGACGCATTGCAACGTGCCGCCCCGCACCCCGCCACCTTACGACAAAAAACATAATCCCTTCTGTCTCGTGGATGTATAGCTTGACTGAGATGACTGGCAGGTGCACCGCCTGCATCAACTCACGTAGATGCACTCATTCGCACTCACCGACTATGCAGAATGGGACGGGAACATATGAGCTCCACACACACAGGCGGTGGAGTCAGTAAGGAATCCAGGTCCTTCTCTTCCCACTGCGCCGCGCTGCCGCCATGGTGGCTGTAGGTGGTTTGCACCCAGCATTGTACTCATGTAGGTTTTCACGGCTCGATTCAAGACTGTTGCTTTTTAAAGCCTATCATTCTCAACCGGTGGGTTGCGACCCACAAATTGGCCGCGAGTGCTACCTAGTGGTCCGCGGAGACCATACCCAAGTGGGCCTGCAGATGCAAAAGGTTGAGAACCGCTTGTTTACATGACGCGCGCATGGGAGTGTGTTCCTAGGTCGACGCAGCTTCAAATGAGTACCTGGTGCGGTGTGTAAACATCACTAACTCGGGACACAAAGTCGGTCACGCGCGTGGTGTTGGCCACCCACGCCCTTTATAGGTGCTCGCTAACAGCACTTGACCTTCCAGTCTTTAAGGCTCTATAGGGGATCTTTGTGTGTGTGCGTGGAACAGTCGCGTGAGCCGTGATCCTATATGCGTGACCGCGCAGTCATCTCCGACGAGCTCATGACAACGCACTTCCTGCCGGGGCTGCGCTGCCTCCGCTGCGACCTTGAGTTTCTCTCCCCGGAGCACGAGGTACGCTTCCCCGCGGGGCCGCAACCACATCCGCCACAACCACAATCACCATATCAACGTACACGAATCAGATTCGTTAAACGGCAGCCGGTAGGCCGGTAACTGTTTTCGAAATCGGGTAACGGTTAGGCCGACTCAGGACACGCTGGAGGGATTATATCTCTCGGCTGGCCTGGGAACGCCTGGGAATCCCCTAGAAAGAGCTGGAATCTGTTGCTGAGGAAAGGGATGTCTGGTCCACCCTCCTTGGACTGCTGCCACCGCGACCCTAGCCAGGACAAGCGGTTTAGAAAATGGATGGATGGATGGTTTGGAAAGTCAGGAACCGGTAACCCATTCCAGCGTGACCTCTTACTCCGCGATGGACCCCTGCCAGGATCGCTGCGGTGACCCCTACTGCTGCCGCTATCCGCGGTGCTGCAAGGGTCGCGGAGCGTGATTAGTGGCGTTGTGTTGTCAGCATAATCGAGCCAGCTCCGCGCCGCCCTGCAAAGCTACTTCTAGCGCCGCCGGCTCAAAGAGACTTAATTTAACACGCTCGCTGGCGGGGGACGATGCGGGGGTAATTGAAATTAATTGCGCACTCACGGTAATTGCGTGCTCATTCCATCTATAATTATCAGAAGGAGAAAGGTTGAAGGAGCGTCACTGAAGCCACACTGGGTCTTGCTCCGTTTGCAGAATTGTAATCGGGCTTTCAATAATTAATTGATCGATCACAATTAAAGTCTTTTCATCAAGCCCCCCTCCCCCCCCCACAAGCCGGTCCACGACCGAGGAGAATCGCACCGCGGAGCCGAGCTCGGTCACGTCGCTCCGATTCCCGCCGCGTTGCCATAGGGACCGTGCTGCTATTAGAGCGTGCCCGTGTGTACTTGTGTAAGGAACGGTGGCGCACACTGCACCAGGCACTTGACTCGGCCTTAAATGAGTGCCTGGCGCGGTGTGTTAAAACCAACGACGGGAAGACAAATGCGGCCGGGCGTGGGGCTGACCACACCGCGCCCTCGTGCGCCGTGCCGGCCTCGACGGGCATTTGCTTGCAGACGGCGCTTGCCCCATCGGTGCGTGTGGCTACACGCGGGGATGTTTGTCTGTGTGCGCGCGTGGCAGGTGATCGTTGCGACGATGATTCGCGAGTGGGAGCTCAAGCTGGAGGCCAAAAGCAGCGCGGACGCGAGGTGAGCCCCCGTTACTGCAGATGACATAACGCAGTTAACACAACCCAGATAACACTGCGCAGTCAGCACAACACAGATTCCCCCACGCAGAAAACACAACACGATCAGCGCAGCGCAACGCGGATTTACATAGCGTCTGAATATGGGAGCATCTCGAGGCACTATGCCGACAGTTGCGTTAACTATTAATAATGTAATGTAATGTTATAACTTATAACGCGTGGCACAGTATTCGTTCACCATATACATTGACTGGAACACAACAACAAGGGTTTAAAAATACTAGGAGAAAAACTAAATACTAACAATTTTTAATATTCACAAGTTAAGTTAAGCTGGGGGTCGGGGGGGGACAATCACAAGGCACAGATCTAGAACAAAAACGATAATTATTACATATTATAGTTTCGACAGAAACCATTGTTTGCTGGAGCGGAGCGCGGTGGGGAGCAGAGTGAGTTGAGAGGGGGGATGTAGGAGATCACATCGCACCACGTAATAATATCTAACAGAGCACAGCTAGGCGGCGCAGCGAGTAGCGCCGCCGCCCCTCAGCGAGCGCGCGTACGCTGCCGCCGCTCACACTGTTTCTCGCCGCCGCAGCGGCCTGTCATTTCCGGCCGCCCTGGGCTCGGCCGAAGACGCCAAGACCAAGTTCCTGAGCAAGGTCGGGCAGCTGACGACCTCCAGCGCCATGCTGGCCAACGTGTTCCAGCGCAAGAAGTGACCGTCCGCGCGACCACGGCCACTACCTGTGCGCGGCTCCTGTCCCCCGCGAGGCCACGCCCGCACACCTGCCTGGGCCACACCCGGCCGCGACCGCGCAGCAAAACCTGTGCGGTGTGCCACAGATCCGCGTAGGTTGCCGTCAGGTAGCCGAGCGTTCTCCGGCCCGTGCCGGTATGTGGGGTGGTGTGGGGTGGTGTTTAGCCGCTTGTGGGCTACTGGTTGTGGTGGAGGTGGAGGTGGTGGTGGTGATGTGGGGTAGTGGTGTGAGTGGTGTGATGTATCGGCGTAGCGGTGTGGGGTTGTAGCCGGCACTGGTTTTGGTGCGTGCGTGTGTGCTGCGTTGTGTGCTGCGTGTGTGGTGCGTGTGTGGTGTGGGTTTGCACCAGCGTGCTAGTGGTGTCGGCGACGACAGGATGACATTGCAGGTCACGTGTGGTGGGATAGAGACAGTGCTGTCCACTGTTAGTTGCGTTTGGTACCTGTGTGAGCGGGCGTACGCGTCCCGTTGACTACGCCTGTCAGTTTTCGTGGCTGCACTGTCCGGCTGTCTGGGGTGTTATCGCGCACTACGACGTGACGACATCACCCCACACAGCGAAACGCTTTTGTTTGACCGTCCGCGTGTCCGTTTGCCGCGATCCGACCGGCTTGGCGCGAGTGGAAAATACGCAGCGGGAGGCACGGTGTGACCACCGGCACAGGGTCACGCCCGGCACGCACGAACCGCGTGGCTAGGAGGGAGAGCCTCGTTCGCACCCGCGGTTCACCGGCCCTACGCTTTCACGTTATTTATTGGAGCTTGTGTGCAATCTCAGCGGTACGCCGGTCTATCGGTTATTTATTATTTATTCCGGTGGAATGTTTTGTTGGCTTTTTTTTATCTTAATTTTCCCATCCCCCCCCATGTTTTCTTGATCGTGCATAATCGGTGTCACGAGATGACGAATCTGGACGGAGGTCTCGTCAAGCAGTGCAACTCTTCGCGTTATAGGACGGCCCGGGGAAGCAGACACCACAGAGCTACCTCCGAGACACCCTCAATTGACCTGTGGTCCGCTCACAGTAGCGTCCAGCACTATTTTCCCATTCGCCCTGCCACAGAGAGTCAATGCTCGTCGCGTGACGGTCAACCTGATATTGTCATTCTCAAAGCCTGGGATTTAGCCAAATTAAGAGCATAACCAAATTTCATTTTAATGGGAGGTTTTTTTTTTCGTGCGGTCATTGGTGACGGAGCCGAGACCATCAACTCACAGCGCTCGAGAACCCGGTTTAATCATGGGGCGGCTGAAACCTGGATTCAAACCCAGGATCTCAGCCGTCCTGGTACTGACCTCTGAGCCACCCAGTCGTTCTTGTGCTGCGTTTTGAGGAACAGCCGAACTTGCGTCGACTGGGTAAAGCCCAGCGAGGCAAGGCAGCTCCTTTGCCGAGGGCTCCTCAGCCGGTGGACGCCAGCGTTAGCATAGTCGCTCGATCCTAATAGAGATCAGTCAAAACAACTTTCTACTGGCAAACACTACCGGATTCATCACCAGGGTGTGTCCTGTTAATTGGATTGTCTCATGCCATGGGCACAAGTGACTCAGAGGAGCCCTAGGCCTTTGACATCAATGTCATGTAAGTTATTGGCGGTACAGTACGCCCCTTGCGTGTGTGTGTGTGCATGCGTGTATGCTTGCACGTGTGTAAGTGTTTTCTCAAGTGATCTCCATTGCATTCTCGTGCCCTCTTTCTCACCGTCATCGGCGGCCACGGCCAATCCGCCGCTGGGTGCCGTCGCCATCCCTCGCGATCTCATCGCTCCATCTCCACGGCGGGCGTCCTCGGGCGTGTTCCCTCCTTTGGCTGTTATTCCGTCATTAGTCTCAGCCATTCCCGCACGGCGTGTCCTGCCCCAAATCCACTCGGTTTGAATGGCGTTTAATGCCTCTAACTTGCATACGCTCTCGAAGGCGCGTGTTCTTGTCTGTCGCTCGGTGTGATTTATTAGCGCACTTAACACGAAGGCTTTCGTGAGCAATGTTATCCATAGTATAGCTCTTTTCGTGAATTAGGTCACGTAAAAACAAGTGTTGTGACTCATAAAAAGAGCTATACTATGGATTATTAGCACACGTTTGAGAATTAATCTCACGTTCCTTGTCCATAACACTACTACAAGACAACTCTAAGGTTAAGGTGTCGGTCAAGTCGAGTGGCCGTCACGACTGATGTCACTGATGCGAGCTACCACCTCGACATCGCTTCCTAATGCCTCCGCTCTCTCACGCTCCGCTCTTCCAGTCTCCCTCCACCTGCCGTGATGTGGGGGATCGAGTCGGGACGTTTGAGCTTGTGTGGGTTCGTCGGGGTTTGTGTCGCACGCGGAAGATCGCACCGTGAGAATCGTTTATTATATTGCTTTGGCTGCCGTTGAAATGGATCTTTGTGAAACTTTTAATGCCGGTTAAAATTGCACCCGCATGTCAAGGTGCTGTACAGCAATGACGGGCATGTTTCCTTTGTAAAGAGAGAGGGGAGGCATCCGGTCAGGCGCAGGACGACAGGGACCGTCTCAGCTTGGACCTGAACAGCGGCAGGCGGTCGACTGCACGGATGGCTGGAAGGAACCATTTAACTTGGACCGGTTTGGAAATGTTCGTCTGTTTGCGACGAGACGCGGTCCCCGCTCGAGCCAAGCTCTCGATGTGACACGGCAGCTCCCGAGCTCGCCCCGTGGACTCGATAGCAATCGCTCTCCACAGCTGCTCCTCCTCTCTCCCTTTGCGATAGATAGATGTTTATTATTAGAGCAGAAAAATACCCAGCGAGCTTGCAGGCTCTTTACGGGACTCATGCTCTTTCTTTGGCGACGTTTCGCTTCCCACGTGGAAGATACAGCGTGGCTAGCTGCCACGACAGGACAGCTATGGAGAGCAATTCTCATACGTCGAGTCGTGCAAACCTGCATCATTACGTCCGTAGTAACGGAGCGATTGGACCTGCTGCAGAGCTCTGTTGGCGCATGGAGACGCGCGCGCATTCGCAGCCGTTGGTGATTCACCAACATCCTGTAGCGCATGTCCGTGTCTCCCCAGTGTGCCAGAGGAGCGCTCTGTCTCTCTACATTACACATTTATGCATATGTGTGTATGTACTTGTATGCGCGTGTACATACATTTTATAATTACCCGTTCTGTACATATGTAGTTGTGTATCATTGATTAATTGAGCTTATAACATTTGTGAAAAGGCAAAAGGCGCATTTTCATCTGCAAGGCTCCTTTTCGTCACAAAAGGCCATCCTTGTCAGTTGCAATTAAGGCCAAGTCGTGTTTGGTGCGTCTCAATGTGTACCGGTGTACATTGTAATCAGCTCTTAATCAACCGACCTATTGCATGCGGTTTTTAAGAGGTTGACATTACTTTCAGGAATGTTTTGTGTTCATGTGTATTGTGGGGAGCGCTAGCGTGGTGGTTAGTGCACCACGCTCCGAACCCGGCCACTTGAGTTCGATACCAGGTCATGACTCACACCAGTGGAGAAGTAAGGTTGCCACCTGTCCCCTTTTTCCTCGGATTGTCGTCTTATTGAGGTATCTGTCCTGGAATATCTGCGAATCTTCGCGGGACTTGAATAGTCGAGTTGCGTTGTAAAACACAGGTTCCCAAGGTAGCGCATTAACTCGTAGTTCAGCCTTCTTCCGCTATAGTGAGATGTTCCTTATCTTCCCGTGATACGCCTCGCATCCTTTTATACCTAAGAGGTGGCAACCCTCATGGAAAGTAGTATCTGAACCGGTCCCGGGCCTCCCCTAGGTCGACTCGGCCTTAAATGAGTACCTAGTGCGATGTGTAAACTTCAGCATTGGAGATACAAAGGCGGCTAGGTGTGGTGCTGGCCACATCACTCCCTCGTGCGTCGTGCCGGCCTTAATACGTGCTCACTAACAGCACTTGCCCCATCGGCCTGTTAGCGGCTGTCTTTGTCTTTTGTGTTGCAGTAAATGTGTGTTGGCGTTGTCGCAGTGGTTCGTATACCGTGCCGCCATCTCAACAGCCCAGGTTCAGTTCCTCGTCTCTCAAAACATTTGGGAATAACAACAATCTGAACGTCTGGAATCAAAACTGGGTCTCCCCGAGGTCGACTGAGCCAAAAGGCACTCTCTGGCATGCATACTATTTCCCTTTTCTACTGGCAAATCCAAGCCGAGTCAGCTTGGGGCCATGCCAGCACGAGTGGTTTTCCACTGGCTATTTGCCGAGCCGAGCTAGAGCCCAACCGTAATAAGCTGGCCTCTCAAGACACCCGAGTCTGGCTCCGAGCTAAGCGGGGCCAGGGGTGGCGCTGACGCCGCGCTCATAGCGTGTGACGTTAGTACTTGGTGAGGTCTCGGTGTCGCCACGTTATCTACCCGCGTCTCGCTCGGGTTCTGCAGTGGAAAAACAAGCGGGCCCCTCCTGAGCCGTGCTGGGGCGGCTCGGCACGGCCCCAGCATGACTCGGTTGTGCAATGGAAGAGGGATGGTGTTGTCCACGCTGACCCCCACGTGTGACCATAATAGGTGCTCTCCAACATCCGTTTTTTATTCCGTTGGTAAGAGAAGTTCCGCTTGCTTTCCGGGACAGTGTGATGTGTGTGTGTTTGTTGAGCGGATTGCCTCACTCAATGAGCCGGGCGCAGTGACCCGTGCGGGCCTCTGAGTTGACGCTCTGCACGGTTAATTAAATTAGACTATGTGGCAGTACAGCAAGTGGGATTGACGAACCCGTCTGTACGGACCTTTTGAGCGTTAGGCCCCTTGGAGGAGTGGTGGATTTTCTCCGGGTTTCCCAAAAAAACCAAAATGCTCCTTGTTTGAAAATGAATTGGCCAAACATCCCAATGTAAGAAACAGGAGCCTCTTGACAGAGCGTCGCGGGGCTCCGTGAGGCTTTGCTGAATAATGAAATGAAATATTTACGATGTAGTTCAGTGGCAAGGTGTTCAGATTGAGGGTGGTGTGCCGTGGTTGATGCTGCTGTGTGTAGGTTTGGTAGAGAAGTACAGGTGAGTGTGTGTCAGCGGCTTCGCTATCGAGTGTATATAGGCAGTGCAATTGCCCCGTGGCCCACAGTGCCCGGCCTCCGGGTAATGAAGGGGTGGGGGGGCGGGGGGGGGCGAGAGTTGGTGGTTGGCTCAGTGCCCTAGGGGTCTGTACCGTACATAGTGGACCAGATGTCTTGTGACCCCCCCCATTTAATTGACCCCCAATTTTTTTTTCTTCCTTTGCTCGTTCATTTCAGTTTTAAATAACCCCTACTTATTTGTTTAAGCTCGATAAAAGTTACATATGTAATTTCTAGAGTTCTCACGTTAAATTACGCATCCATAGGTGTGCAAAACTTACGTTTTGGAGAATGAGATGAGAGGTCACAGGGCATCTTGAGCACCCTGTACAGGAGGCCTGTGCTGGCCACACTGCGCCCGTGGAGGTTGTGTGTGGATAGGAGATTTGCGCGTGCGTGCCTTGCCCTCGCGGTCGGCGGTGGCTTCTAGCGGCGGAGGGTCAGCGGGTTCCCCTCCGACTCTGCACGCGTGGTGGTGACCGTGTGACCGCGTGGTGGTGACTGTGTGACCGCGTGGTGGTAACGGTGGCCGGCCCCGTCACGCAGCCCCGTCAAGCGGTCTCGTCACACGTGCAGCCCCTTCGTGATCAATCCACTGCTGGATGAAGGTCTCCCCGTGGCGCATGGATCGTGGGCATTACTTTAGCATAGATCACCACACTGGTCGGTGAAGGTTGGGGAATAGGGGGGAGCATACATGTGGGGGGCCATAGACGTATAGTGCAACGTTGTATTTTGCAGCGCTACCCTCTCTGCTGATGCTACCCAGCACGTCGCACAGCGGCAGCCTGTGAGGGCCTGCACAGCGCTCGTTCATCCACGCGTCATCCAGGCGAAACCTGATTGGCTTTTGAGAAGTGATGAAACTGGGCACTTACACGTCCAGCGGGCATCGCAATCTCCGACTCTCCGAATTCGAAACTAAACTTTGACACTTTATGTCAACGTAACCTGCTCATTGTGGGTGATGGGATGTGTATAACTACTTTTTTGTGTGGAAGGACATGTTTTTGTGAAGGAGGGGAATCGTGTGCTTATTCGTTTTGTTATTTATTTTCTCTACAATGACACCAATGGTTATTCTGTGTTGTGTCTTATTGGATTGTGTCTCGAGCTAGGAACCATATGGGATGGGGGAGGGAGCTGGGGGGGGGGGGAGGTCGTTGCCTATGAACATCTGGCAATTCACCAGCACTGGTTCAAGCTAACCCAGATCCTCTGATGACACGCCGAACGAATGTCACAACTATAGCAGAGTTGGGCTCGCGTTGAACCAAAGCTGCCGAAATGATGCAAGGCCTCGTGGCCTTCTGTGGGTGCGTACGAGGCGTATATGTTTTCATGCGGAGGGACAGACGCGTGAAGGAGGCGATTGTCGGCTTATTTATTTAGTTTGTTTATTCCTCGGCGGTCGGGTTGACGTGATTGGTTGTCGGTCCGTGTCAGCTGGTCGGGCTGCCGCTCGTGTGAATGCCAGTTGCACTACTCTGCGTTTCTCTTATTTATTCTGCGCTGTTCTGTGTTGAGTTTTTATTTTGCGGTATCGGAGTGTTGTCCGTGCGTTTGCGCCTATGCGCGCTTTTGACGATTGCGCGTGCGTCGGCTTAGCGCTGTTGCATCACCCCCCCCCCCCC
>JAZEWU010000022.1:7554394-7566538 GCA_036362915.1 Geotria australis | reverse complement strand
GTGAACGCGGTGTGTGGAGTAGGTGCTGTGATCTTCTTTGCGATTCTTCGAAGCACGATGGTCAGCCTCTGGACATCGTTGTCTTTCAGCTCCTCGGCAGAGTACGGGATTGTGTTCTGGCCAAACACGCGGCACAGTCACCAATAACACGGCGGCCTTGAAAACACGGGAGGCGGCGGCTCCGTCTCGTCGATATGTCACGTCTCCGCCGTCTCGGTCACCGCTTCCTGCGATGACTCCGGGTTTATTTCTTCAATCAGCAACATTGCAGATGATGCTGATTGATGACTTGCTACTCAGGGATAGCGTATTGCGTGATCAGCAAAGGGGATGTTTACCGGTGCCGAGTCACACACGCGAATCGAAAATCCTGGAACAGGGCAAATTATGTAATAGTTGTTTATTGTTACAGTGACCTTGCTCAATTAAAGAAACATGTTACGCAACTTTATCGACCGCAAGTGAAAGGGTGCCGCCTGTTACCGGCCGCTTGGCGTTTTGCGTCATTGGGCCTGTGCTCTGCAATCATGAATGAAAGAAAATACCAAAAAAAGAATACTACAAAACCCAAATTCTAACCCCGAGCCACTGCAGCTGCTGGGTTCGGGATGGGGGCTCAATGGAGGGGGGAGGGGGGTGAGGGGAGGGCGGAGCAGGAGGAGCCGTGGCTACCACAACCGCCACTCTTGCCTTACAAGGGGCTGCCTGTTCGGCTCGGTGCGGTCATTGGCAGCCGCCGGGCCGCGTGCGTCAACACGGGGCCGCGGCGGCGGTGCTGGTTATGATAATGATGATGATGGTGGTGGTTGGTGGTGATGGCGGCCCCGAGCCGAACAAGTGCCAAAGCACTTGCTGTGCTTTGGCCAAAGCACAGCAAGTTGGCACAGTAGGGAGCTCAGGTGGTGCATCTGCCGGTCATCTCAGTCAGGCAGCCCATGACACCTGGGTCTGTCCTGTGACCTCCTGTCGACGAGCCTTCGACACTTCACGTGGCCTCGGGGTGCATGTGGCCTGGCACAGGCGACGTGGTGACGTCACCGCCACTTAGTGGCGAAAGACGGTTGTTGTTGGTGATGATGATGATGATGGTGGTTATGATAATGATGGTGGTGGTGCTGGTGGTGATAATAATAATAATAGCATTTTATATAGCGCCTTTCACCCGAGGGTCACAAAGCGTTACATAATGATGGTGATGGTGGTGGTGGTGATATTCATCAGGCTATGACGAGAATGATGAACATGAGGAGGTGTGATGGTGATGATTACTTGACGAGACCCCAAAACATTGGCATTTGTTGAGATTTGCCAGGGAACATACCTCGCATGTCTTTGTTTCAGTACTGCACGTACCCACCCCCCCTTCTTGGGAACTGCCTAGATCCGCCTCTTACGTCATGGGTGGTGGGCTTCATCCAGCAGCGGATTGACAGAGCACCGTACATATTCGCACTCGCGAATTATTCCATTTAGCACCGTATTGTAGTTCTCATTGCGTGTGGGAGTGAACCGGAGTGTCGGGAGAACGCCTCGGCATCCGAGGGGAGAACGCTGGCGTTTCCGTAAAGACACGTTTTACCTCTCACCCACTTGCGTCGCCCGGTCCCCAGGGCTGACGCCAGCTGGCGGTTGCCGTGCGTGAATCGCGCTCCCGTCCGTGCGTGATCCACCAACCCCTGGCGCGCTGATGGGCGTCGTCTCGCCACACGACCCCTCGCGAGGTTGGGGATGAGTGGCCCCCGCGTTGTCTCCCCGCTCCCCCCGGGTTGCCGCCGTCTGACGCGCTCTGAAGCCAGGCATCCTGCAAGTGACAAATCGTCACCGTCATCATCATCAGGCTCAACAACAATGATGTAACGGGGTGTTTATAGTGCGTCTCACTGTGTGCCCGACAGCCTGCTCTAAGGGAGTGGGCATGTCTATAGAAGGCAGTCATGTGTGTACGGGCGGCAGGGTGGCGCAGTGGTAACAACTGCGCCTCACAGCAAGAAGGCCCCGGGTTCGAATCTCGGCTCGGGCGCCTTTCTGTGTGTGTATTCTCCCCCTGTTCTGCTTGGGTTTCCTCCGGGTCCTCCGGTTTCCTCCCACAACTTAAAAAAAACACTCAATAATGATTTGGCCGATGTCGAGCGTCCCTCCTCTCTCCTTCGCCACGTTCCACCTCCCATGTTGGAGGCATCGTCAGAACGAACGCTCAATTACACGGCTATCCCGAAAGAGCAGCTCTTGAGAACTACTCGTAATGTCAACATCATCACCACCATCGCCATGACGGTGCGTTTCCCCCCAAGTCTAGTCTCGAGTTCTGAGTCGCATGAGATGACTGATTTACTGATGTAGGTTTGTCACGGCTCGATGTATGAGAATTGCTTTGCGAAGCTGTTCCTTCGAGATAGCCGTGTCACTGAGCGCTCCCCCTCTCTCCTTGGCGACGTTTCGCCTCCCACGTTGGAGGCATCGTCAGGCGTTCTGAGTAAGGATGAGTGTGCTGTCCTCTCTGTTGCCTTGTCGGCATTCCTGTGATGTTTATCAAACCTCCTCTCTGCCCAGATCTTTGTTGTTGGTGTTTTCAATCTTGGATTCTGACATCACCGCTGATGTGAGTCTGTAATAGTTGTGATGTGACGATCTTCTTCTTCTTTGCGATTCTTCGAAGCGCGATGTTAAATTACAGTTTCCCATTTTCTTACACAGCCGATAATAGCCCTTCATACACTCCGGTTCAAAGCGCTTAACAATTCATACATTCCACGACACAATTAAAATGCTAAGTTATTAAAAACATAGAAAATACGTTTTGAGTTTCCAATCACACGTTTGACGTGTCGCACGAATCTAGCTTCCAGAGCTGGCAAGCTCACTTGGTATTTTCTGTTATAATAATTAACGTCTGTCTATCTACGGGGTTCGAAATGTCTCGACGTTTGGGCATCACTGGCTCGCCGACACAGTGATATGAATCAACACGAGGAGCGTGTTTTCACCAAACTGGACGGAGTGACCTTGCCAACATCTCGTAAAGCGGCAGCGTTAGGTTTCACACGCCCGACTCTGCTGATGAGACAACAGACGGTCAAAACCGGGTCAAGAGTCTCGCTTAAATTATTTGCTGCTCTGCAGACTCACTGGGCTAATGGCCCAAAACACTCTACCTTTGTTTAAGGAGAGTGGTGCTTTGTTTATATTTGATTTTTCCCGTGGCAACGCTTGATACGCGTGTATGGTTCAACTGTACTTAGCCCTGCCATGAAGTATATTTAGTCACGGAACCTGGGCAGACATCGCTCCTTACTGAACGCAAAGATGGCCGGCACAGTGGAACAGAGATGAACGTTGCGCGCCTCACAGCAAGAAGCCCCCGAGTTTGATTCCCGGCCCGGTTGCCTTTTTGTGTGGAGTTTGCGTGTTCTCCCCGTGTTCGCGTGGGTTTGCACCGGGTACTCCTGTTTCCTCTCACAGTCCAAAAACATGCTGCTGCTGTCTAGGTTAATTGGCCTGCTGACTAAATTGCCCCCGGTGCCCTGTGATTGACTGGCGTTCTGTCACGGGTATAGCCCTGCTTTGCCCCCTGTGTCTGCCGGGATAGGCTCCGGTTCACCGCGACCCTGTACAGGATTAAGCGGTTTCTGACAATGAATGAAAAGTAGCCTACACCGGCTGTAGGGGCCAGGTCCATAGGGCATATCTGTAACATAGTGGTGCGGTGTTTATAAACCGCATTCATTTGGGGCTGAGTCGACCTAGGTCGGACCAACGGCCAGCTCACATATTTGCCATTGTTGGCCATGGCCGGGAATGTAATTCAGGCCGCCGGGTTCATAAGACAACGGGCCAACTGCTGCGCCACAGCTCCTCCCAAATACACATGCAAAGACAAATATCCCCCATATAGCCTTAACAGCCTTAACAGAATGTAGGGTCAAGTGCCGTTAGCGAGCACATACGAAGGCACCACGCCCGGTCGCCTTTGTCTCTCTGGTAGCGATGTTTACACACCCCACAGGGTACGCATTTGAGGTTGAGTCGACTTAAGGGAGGCGCAGGACAGGTTTAGAAAATCGTCACCGGTATTGGCCGTGAGCAGGATTCGAACTTGGGTGGCCGGGTTTGTAGCCCGGCGCGCTAACCACCGCGCCACAGTTCCTCCCATACCCATACGCACACATTTACACATTTTAGTCACACCACACACCCGGCCATCGCAACTCCGAATGCGCCACCGCTCCCCTGTGAATACATTTAAAGACAAGATAAAGACAACCCGTATAGCCTTTAACAGACTGTTGGGGCAAGTGCCGTTAGCGAGCACCAATGAAGGCCGGCAGGGCGCACGAGGGGTGGAAACGACGGGGGTGGGTGGCCAACACCACGACTCTTTTTTTTCCCCACCGCAGACGTTTACACAGTGCACCAGTTACTCTATTACGGCCGAGTCGACCTAGGGGCGGCCCAGGACCGTTTCAGACATTCATGATTCACCACCGTGATGCTATAGCCGTGAGCAGGAATGTAACTCAGCTTTCTGGGTTTCGTCTCGGCGTGCGCTAAGCGCTACCGCTTCCCCCCACAAAGACACATCGCAACAACTGCCGTCGCTGCTCCGTGACGGTGACGTCCCCACGGCGCCTGTGGCAGGCCAGGTGCACCTTGAGAGCACATCGCAAACCCGCAGACGCACACGCAGTCCTCTGCGAGTGTAAACACACAGCTGTCAGAACGCACTGTTCCCGCGACAGCAGATACGAGGCTGGCACGCAGCCAACCTCAAGGGCCCCACCCGCCACGCAGAGACCGCCCGACCGGTTAACAACATAGGCAGTCACACACGGTTCCTCGCTGTGCCAGGTATCAAGGGCGAGTGCTTTCACTGAGACGAGAGGTGGTACGGTGGCGCGGTGGTAACGTCGACGCCTCACAGAAAGAATGGTCTTGCCACGTGCGATTCCATTCCCGCCTTGGGCGCCTTTCTGTGTGGAGTTTGTGTGTTCTCCCCGCCGTTCTGCGTGGGGTTTCTCCGAGTTTCTCGATTTCCTCCCACGACTTAAAAAAACAGTTGTCCGATAACATAATATATAGGAAGCAATATGTGGAAACATGTTGGCGCCGGCAAACCGCCTGGCTGCCTCCTCCGCCTCCCTGCGCTTTCCTCGCTACGCCTCTGAGTCGTTCTCTCGTCGAACGAATACCTTCGACATTGAATGAATATGTGCGCGTTATAAATGTAAAATTATTATTAATGATTAACACGTCTGGACCCGCGAAAGGGACGTGCTGTGTTTGTTGGGGTTTCAATCCTCTTCAAATCGTAGTTACGCATGTATCGTGCACAGCAATACGTGCGAACCGGGCGGAGCAGGATGAGTCTCGCGTGTAAGAGTCGAGACCTGGTACACCAACATGGCAACAGCGAAAAGAGATTACATCAAAGTACAGACGTGCAGTAAACAAGGGTGTCACGCGAGGACTCGGACATATGGCTCAAACATGAATGCATGTAAATAAAAGCGATGACATTTCCGTGCGGCGTCGGTCGGCTCAGATGACCCGCAGACTGACCACAGCACACGCGACACAATAAACAGGCGGAGTTCGACCACAGCACCAGTATGTAAACAAACACGTCAACAAGTAACAGCTCTCGCGGAGCAGTTCCCACGACCTTACGGGGGGACACGGGGTTGGGAGCGACTGCTCTAGAAGGGCTGGGGTGGGGGCCCACTCCCCCACGATTCAGCCCCCCCCTTTCCGAATCATCCTTATTAATACGGTCACGTCAAAACAAAAATGCCAGTGTGATATTTGACACGAGTGGCCGTTTCTCGTCAACATCGCGTCGACACGCGTTCTGCTCAGCGTTCAACCCCCGCTTCACCTCCTACAATGATTGTCGTGCCCCCCACCTTTAAGCAAGATCACGCGAAAGAGTGACCCCTATATGGGGGGCACGGCCCACTGGCTCCGGTCTCGGACGTGCAGCAAAGTCGCCCAGAATAACCCCAGACAGCATCCACATCTTCCCGCATATCATCATCCTCTGTTACTTTCACCTGTTACTTGAAACATGTGTGCAATGCCGGTGGCGTAGTGGGTAGCGCTTCCGCCTCACAGCAAGAAGTCCCGGGTTCGAATCTCGGCTCGGGGTGCCTTTCTGTGTGGAGTTTGCATGTTCTCCCCGTGTCCGCGTGGGTTTTCGCCGGGCGCTCCGGTTTCCTCCCACAGTCCAAAAACATGCATAGGTTAATTGGCCTGCGGACTAAATTGCCCCCGGTGCCCTGTGATGGACTGGCGTCCCGTCCTTGGTATAGCCATGCCTTGCGCCCTATGTCTGCCGGGATAAGCTCCGGCTCACCGCGACCCTGTACAGGATTAAGCGGTTTCTGAAAATGAATGAATGAATGAATGAAAAATGTGTGCAATGCTGTGTATTTTGGACTATTTTATTTGAAAACATGTGTGCAATCCTACGTGTAAATGTGTTTTTTTTAATGTTGGTTGATTTAAATTCGGCTATCTATGAATCTTGTATATATTTTAATTGCCAGCAATTCGCATGTTTGTTGTGTCGCAGGAGTCCGGTAAAGAGCTTGCAAGCTCGCTGGGTATTTTTCTGCTGTAATATCTATCTATCTATCCTCGCCACCCCCCTCCACTTATTCAAGCCCCCCCCCCCGCAACCCAAGCAACTCCCAGCTGTAGTCCCCGAGGCTCGGCTGATAAACACGGTTACTTTGAGGACAGTGTTTTTGCCGAGCGTGTCAAGTTGTTCCGCGCGCGATGTGCCGCTGTCAACACGGCCACAGTCCACGCGTGGCCATAGAAAGCCCGGACTCGATAACAGCCTGCCCGAGACTGGAGCCGTGTTTACGGAGGACGGTCACAATCAATAGGACACACTGAACCGCGCGGCCAGCGGTCACACAAGGTGACGGTTACGTAAAGGCCATTGTGCGGGTGCTAGCAGATTTCTATGGCTCCGTGCAGGGTGGTGGGGGGTGGTAGTGGGGTGGGTCGCTTTCGTGGAAGCCGAGTTGAGTCGCTGAGCGAGCAAGCTTTTTCACATCGCTCCCCGCTCGAGTTGATGTTACGGGGGGGCAGGGTTGTGGTGAAGTGACGCGGTCCGAAATGTTTACCTCGCGCACAACACACGCGTCAATCACGCTGGCATACAAAGTGGGAACATGATATCTAATAACGCCATTAGCCGAAACGTCGCCTAGTGTATATTTTATACTTTAGGGCAGTGGTTCTTATTCTGCGGTGCACGCACCCCCTGGAGGTGCAAGGTGCCCTTGCTGGGGGTACGAGACTTGCCAGATGTTTGCATTTATTGCATTATACGTGCATTGTATTAAATATGCATTTATCAATAAGGAGTGCGAGAACAAATTTAGAGAATCATCTGGGTGCAGGCTGCAGTAAAGTTTAAGAACCACTGCTTGAGGACAATGCTATTAACACACGCCCGGAGAAAATGTGCGCGTTACAAAAGTAGATTATTATTATAATTTGTGCTTATGGACGTCTGCCAACGCAGCATCACATAGTGTTCAATAAAGTGTGTGGTGAGGATGGGTGGAGTGTTTGTAACCACGGCTGTCGTGGTCATAAACATCCATCCTGCCAGCATCTCAATCACCACCGTGACTAACACCATCATCACACCCCCGTCATTACCACGCACAAAGGCAAAGAACCCCGTATAGACTTAACAGGCTGTAGAGTCAAGTGCTGTTAGCAGCAGCAGCACACCCGCCATCACCACCATCAATTAACACCATTTTCAAAACCAATGATCTCCCTATACTGGCCTATAGCCTTCACATACTGTAGGGTGAAGTGCTGTTAGCGAGCACCTATCAATATCATCATAATCCTGCGCGTCCCACCAGTCTCCCTGCCTTCGCCGCGTTTTCAACAAGGGCAGTTGCTTGAAACATCTAACCTATTATAGGTTCCTCTCTGCCGGCAGCGGTGCCGTGTTCGTGACGGCTCTGTTACACAACACGGCGCACGCTTCACGGGTCGCGGTTATTTGTGTCGTGCGTACACGCGCCCTACTTACGGAACACGCCACTCGGAACGCTGTAAATAGCAGGCAGGAACCCTATTTAATCTAAGTGCTCGAAGTGTATTTCTTCAATATTAACAACATTACACGCCCCCCGTATTATAAACTATTCATTCATTGCCAGAAACCGCTTAATCCTGTACAGGGTTGCGGTGAGCCGGAGCCTACCCCGGCAGACACAGGGTGCAAGGCAGGACTATGCCCAGCCTGAGACGCCAGTCCATCACAGGGCCCCGGGGGCGATTAAGTCTTTGTTGGTTGATTTAAATGTTGGATATTTATGAATCTTGTTTATATTTTAATTATTGTTAGCAATTCGCGTGTTTGTTTTGTCGCAGGAGTCCCGTAAAAGAGCTTGCAGGCTCACTGGGTATGTTTCTGCTGTAATAATAAACCATATATCTATCTAGTTAGCAGGCCAATTAACCTATGCAGCAGCATGTCTTTGGACTGTGGGAGGAAACCGGAGTGTCCGGCGAAAACCCACGCGGACACGGGGAGGACATGCAAACTCCACACGGAAAGGCACCCGAGCCCAGATTCGAACCCGGGACCCTTCTTGCTGTGACGGTACGTACGGTGGCGCGGTGAGTAGCGCTGCCGCCTCACAGCAAGAAGGGCTTTATTTATCAATGTGCTAATAAGGGCGCCCGCTCGCGCGATAAAGCCGCTTCTTGGCCCGCGGCGAGCGCGGAGTGTTTGAGGCCAGACAGCCGGTTGTCGTGCTGGGCTCAGGGCCACGTCACTGTGCCTGCTCCAGCCAAACATCCCCTTACAAGGGAATTGGCCAAACCCCCGATTGAAGCAGGACCCCCTTGAAATAGTATCGAGACTCGCTCGATGCTTAATCGGAAAAATGAGCCGTGTTTATACGCGGACAGATTACCACGCGAAAGATGAAGGCTCTGTTCGTCCGAAGAGTTCGATTCCCGGCCACGGCTAACGTTGGTGGCGGCGACGGGAATGGATATTGACACACGTGTGTTTGAAAATGTGTTTCAATATGTACACGTGTGTGCATTTCTGCACCAACGCACACCGACACTATGTGGCAGCAGGCTACGTAAACATATCCGTTAGTGGCGCATTGATTTGTGCACTGCGCTATAAACCATGCGACCCGAGTTTGATTCCCAACCACGGCTAGCATCAGAGGTCATGTCTGATCCCTAACCACGCGCACTTCACCCACTAGCATTAACCAGCGTGGTGAAGTATGGCCAAACATATTTCCATTACCAAACCGCGCGGTGACGTCTTCATGCAGCAGTGGATTGACACAGGGTCTATGAAGGATGATTTTACCGTGTGTATAACTGAACCCCCCCCCTCGGGTGAAAGGCGTTATATTAAATGCTATTATTATTAGAAATAAAACTGACCAACCATCCCAACACAAGAACCTCTTGGAGGTAGAGTCTGCAGACTCAATGGGGCTTTCTAATAATATCACATTCGTCATACAGTACCTACCCCTTAGTCAAAAGACACAGGGTCAACGAGGGACAACGTATCGTGAAATCGCAACAGCCCAAGGCAAGACAACATCAGCTCCTGCCCCCGGGCATCACGTAACGCGTACACAGCCGGGATCGACATCACAAATATTTGTGTGACAGCTAACTCTGGCTTGTTGCTACGCGCTTCGGGCCGTGGAATGTATGGGGTTGCGGGCTGCTAGCGTGCTGGATGCGTGACGGTGGTGGTTACGAGCGGTGCTTGTGTTGGTGCTCTGTGGTCAAGCATATTTGATCTATCGCGGGACAGCCGTGTCGAGCGTTCCTTCTCTCTGCGAAGGCTGTCCCCGCGGAGGAGAGGAGGAATGCTCGGTACGGCTATCCCGAAAGAGCAGCTGTTAGGAGCAAATATCATACATGGATCCGTGATACCCTACACGCCTTCAGCAATCAATTTTATTTGTTTAAACACGTGAGACCGTGGCCGTTGTGGTGGTGGTGGCCACGGCAGTGGTAGAGGTGGTTAGTTGTGGTCGCGGTCTGGGTGGTGGGGGTCGTGCTGGTCACACCAGCGTGGCGTGCGCCGCTCTTCCAGTCCTTCACAGAGCCCTTGCCCCAACAGCCTGACAAGGTTATACGGGTGATCTTTGTCTTAGCTGGTGGTCGTGGTGACCTTAATAGTTAAAGCGGCTCCCATACAGGCCCCCATTGATGGCGGAACCGACTCTCTCCCTTCACGGTCGGGCTCTAATTTTAGACGTTAAGCGAGTAAGGGCGACAGGGGGAGAGGTAGGAGTTAAGGGTTTTCTGAGAATCGTAAACACTGCACCCAATACGGCGTGGCTCACGTCCCGAGATAAATGCCAGCCGCAAGCGGTTTCACCCCCGCTCCCCTCCCCACCGTGCACCCCATCGTGTACACACGCACACGCAGAAATAACAGAAAACATGGAAAGTTTTTTGATTGCGTTGGCAGTGGTGTGCGCGCACACAAAAAGCCCCGACGTCGACATTTATAATGCGAATTTGCAAATCCGCTCCACGATTCTTAGATCAACTAACCAACTCATAGTTTACCAGATGTAGATCTTACAGTCAGCATTGTGAAATTGGAAAAGTCACCGAGCCACAGTTTGATATGTCACTGTTATTATGGATTCACATAGTGGGGATGAGTTAAACAATTAAGTGGAGTATGTGTAAAATATGTTAAAAGCGCCTTTACATCACATGTAGCACATACGCAGTGGCAGCTGTCTCTGTACGGCACAAGGCGATTCAGCACATGGCTGCGTGTGGACATGAGTCTAAGAATCGCTTACAAGAGCTGCTCTTTCGGGATAACCGTGTCAAGCATTCAACTTCCCTCCGCCACGTTTCGCCTCCCACGTTGGAGGCATCATCTTTTCATTAGTCTGTAGGGGCTGATCATTGTTGAAGTAATTACATTTTGCGATCAACCTTAGACATTGACGCCGGCACACAATAGCCGATTCATTTTCCGTAAAAAAGGGGTATACTAAAGATAACATTGGTCACGAAAGCCTCCATGTTACATTGACGTCCTGGGACCTCTGACATCCACTGCGAAGCAGCGCGTGTGCATTTAACGGGTTACACCGTGACAGAACCACAGAATTAACCAGGGCACTAAGCCGGATTCCAGGTGAGGAGCACAGAAATCCGGGACAAACTTAGAGCAGAGTCGCTACTCCTTCGGATTGAGAGGAGCCAGTTGAGGTGGTTGTTCGGGCATCTGGTAAGGATGCCCCCTGGAAGGCTCCCCCGGGAAGTCTACCATGCACGACCCACGGGGCGGAGACATAGAGGCCGACCCAGGACACGCTGGAGGGATTATATCCTTCGGCTGGCCTGGGAATCCCCCCCAGGAAGAGCTGGAATATGTTGCTGAGGAAAGGGATGTCTGGTCCACTCTCCTTGGACTGCTGCCACCGCGACCCTCACCAGGACAAGCGGTTTAGAAAATGGATGGATGGATGGGTAAGCCGGATTCCAATCAATTGCTGGATGACGGCCTCCCCACACCGTGGGGGTGGGGTTGCCACCTGTCCCGGTGTTCCCGGGCTCTTCCTCCTTTTGGGGGTGGCAGCTGTCCTGCAGGGAAATCTGTAGGCTTTCTTCGAACCATTCATTCAAAGTCGCGCTGTTGCCACTTCCACAGGGTACATCCATCCATTGTCAGAAACCGCTTAATCCTGTACGGCAGGGGTGTCCAAACTACGGCCCGCGGCCCAACTGCGGCCCGCCATTCATTTTTAATTGGCACGTATCAAAGTCTAAAAATATAATTGTCTATGGCCCACACATAATATTTACGCGATTTTGCACAATTATTTATTTGCGTAACAAGCTTGAAATAGCCACATCCCCTATTTATCTTCTTGTCTCTCCCTCCATACAGGACAAGGAAGAGGGATCAGCATCCTAAGAACCGATCTGAGGCTGTCACTGAGAGAATGACCTGCCAACCTTTTTGTAAAAAATAAAATGAAAATCTACTAATGGAGAGCTGTGACGGAGGCTTTTTTTTCTTCAAACATGTTCAATTATCAAACGTAATTTACCTGCATTTGATTGATTTTACCAATATTAGTGCAT
>JAZEWU010000022.1:7510827-7527496 GCA_036362915.1 Geotria australis | reverse complement strand
CCTATCTTTTAGGAGGGCTCCAATGAGGTCTGTAAGCGCCAGGTCTTTTGTCAAATCCAAGATCTTTTTCAGGAGGAGGCGGTGGTTCACACTGTAAGAGTTAAGAGTATTCTTTTACAGTATCGTCAGTTCAAGCACGGTTAATATTGTCATGTACAGACATTAATATTCCAATTACAGTGGTGTATTAAATCCATATCGTATTGTACTGTTAAGTGTGATTGTTCGCCTGCATGTTTTTTTCAGGGCAGAGTTGTAGAATAAAGCAAGTTGAAATGAAAAATAATAATAAATCCTGCTGTGGACTTGGTTTTGGAAATGCAGTGGCACTGCCCACTCTCGTCATGCGCATGATCTGACCGGCTAATCTGTGTTATTGTTATCGTTGTCTTTTGCCTTTGGCACAGCAGGATCTGTATATGATCTGCTTCCCAAAGAGCTGCAGCTACCCAGTAGCCCGGCTCCTGCCCCGTCAAGCCAGCCCCGAGAAGCGGGAAGCGGCATGGAGCCCATGGCTGCACTGACTGCTGGTACGCACCACCCGCCGCGCCGCGCCACACCACGTTAGCCCACCCATCTCACCCTTTCGCTCGCCCGCTCACTTTAAATCTCCTTTTTTTTTTACACTACCCCAGTCGCTAACTCTTCCCACACACTAGAATTGCTTGCCTCTACACCTACACTCTCTCTGGCTGATCTGCAGTTGGGTCTCAGTATAACAAATCAAATCGGCCATCCTGCTGTCACACGCTGTGTGTCGCCTGTTATCCGAGTTGCCGTGGTTAAAAGTATATTGCTTTTTTTAGATCAATTACTGAAAACGCTGCAGGATTCTCAGAACAGCAGCTAGGAGTAATAAATATTCTTTCAATAGGGGAAAAAACTTTTCAAGTTAGCTTCCTGATTTATAATAATAATATTTTATTAAATTATAAAATGTGAAACGTATTTGTTTTACAATTTGAGTAATGGCAGACCACCATACCATTGCTTTATGACTTGGATATGGTTACTTTTTAACATGATTCCAACAATGTCAACATCGGTTTGTGTGCAGAAGCAGAGTAATATTAAAGCTGTATTGCAGACTGCTATCATAAATGTGTTTTATCCAGATTCTGTTCTGTGAACGATTATAATGCAAACATTTTAAACATTATAATTAAAGGCAAGAGTTTAATGTTTAAATGCTGACTAAACATGTGTGTATAAGCCACTGTAGCCATGAGCAGAGACTTTCTGTATATGCAGCCACAGAAGAAGCCATTGTAGTGAATAATCCTGTTGCCTTGCAGACTAATTTGCGTTGGCTACAGCTTTGTTAATCATATTTGTAATGCTGTATTGACTCGAATTGTAAGAGTGTCTTCTGTTTGTATCATTTGCTGGCTATTCAGTTCCCTTTGGCAGATAAGGCTGGGTCGTGACCTATATTACCTCCCACTAATAATTATTTTGCGCTTAATCATAACTTGCTGTGCACTGTAGCAGCTATAGCCAATACTTGTGAGAAAATATTACAGTTGCAACTTTAATTTTTTTGTGCCAAGAGTAAGTCCTTAAGCTTCATGTAATGTAAAAAAGTAGATTAATGCAAAGTAAAAAAGCCGACTTGTCCTCTCATCTTTTACAAAATGGATATGGTTTAGGGACGAATTAACATGAGATCTGCGCATTAAACTTGCAGCAACGTCCGGGTGGCGATACTGTGCAGCGCAACATATGGAGGCGTGTGTTAAAATCAGAACTGGATGAACGGGTTGGTTTGCAGAGGCGACATACAGTGTGTGATCAGGAAATATGGGCAAAAAATATATTTTCTTAGAACTTTAAACCAAGCTAATAATTTCTAAAGATCTTGACACATTCCTTGGAACCCTAATGTCTTAATGTTTTGTTATAGAGTGGTCAGCTTTTTAATAATGTCACGGATGCTTTAACATCTCGATGGAATTACACAATTAAATGTCCATTGAAAACAAAGGTTATATTCAAAACACCTTTCTCATGATGATGGTTGTATGATACATGCAACGTGATTTTTGCATCTCCGATGGCATTTTTTGATGAAAAGTTTTTATTTTTTATTTTGCATATGTCGGTCAAATTAAAATCTGATGTTTTGTGCAGATCAGTCTGACATCTAATAAACTGATGTGTTAAAACATTGACGCAAATTGTTTATCCTAATTGTTGCTCCATTTTGCGTTTGCTGTATGTGAAGGTTTTATTCAAATCTTCTTGGCAAACCCCCTTGCCAAGACACACCTCAGCAGGAATCACAAAATGACCCCCTGTGATAGGTAATCAGTGTATCTGAAATTTACCATTAAAGTATCTCAGTAAAATAAATGCATGTGCAAAATCTGGTTGTTGATACGTGCATCTCATATAAAACGATTTGTCATGAAAACAAATTGAACATATCTTACATTGAATACGGTAAATTCAAAGGGGATTGACTTATTAATCTTACATGCCAGAAATAATTGGACAAATTGGACAACCTAAACTATGCATAAATATATACATATGAAAATTCTGTATATGCATTTGTAAACATGTATTACAGTTTTGCATGTCTTCTGCACTGATACAGAAATTGTCCGAATTCTTTTGTGATACTGAAAGGGTAAATACAGGTTGTGTTGTAAATAATGTTCCGTGCAGCATACGTGCCTAAACCTAGAGTTAGCATAATTGTGCTAATGCAAGTTATCAAAATAAGTTTCCAGGGTAGAAATTCCCTTTTTAACGAAGAATACTAAAAGTCAGGGGTGACATTTTTCTTTTTGATAATTAACAGTGTGATTCAGATAATTTCACACATTTTAATACTGTAGTTGTAAATCAATATAAGACGCAAGTGCTGTGTCATCATACGCCAGACAAAAAGGGGAACAGTGCATGGGATTACGAAAAGGATACTAGTAAGGGATAGAGAAACAATGTAAATAAAAATTGGCACATAATTACCCTTGATAGTCTATTTGTCTTGTAAAACAGCACCACGGTATTCATAGTTACAAAAAATACTGGATTACCTTTAAATCCAAGTGATTATTTAATCTAACAATTTTACATTACATTTTATAACGTGCACTATTCGTTTAATGTTGAAGGTATTTGTTCTGAAGATTAAGACAATGAGGCATTTTTCTCTTATGCCTTGGTTAGCTTTAGGAATTTTACGTGTTTACAAATGCATATATTGTTTAGTATATGTATATAATGGTAAAATTGTGCAATTTAAATAAGCAACCAAATTTTCTATTCGCCTATCTCACGCATTGCAAGTAATGCATACACTTTCAAATATAATTTTGATGAATTGCCTAATCATAGATGACAAACGGGAGAGTATTCGGGATAAAAAAAAACAGAGTGATGGGCCGTGCTGGTGCTGTATAGTCGTTAGGTAAGGATAATCACCCATACAGTAAAACCTCGATTTAACGGACGAATAGGGGGGGAAATGTTTCTAGGAGTTCCTTAAATCCCGATGTTTATATGATGATCTTATATACAGACTAATGACCATGTCTTATGAACCCCATTGAACAGAGTAATACATGCATCTAATAGCAGCAATAAAACCACTAAGCTAAAATATATTATTTCCAATGCAGACTGCTGTCTCGGAGGTAGTTGACAGCATCTGTTGCTTCCGAAGTCCGTTGAATAGGGGTCCGTTAAATGGAGGTTGTACTGTACTAGTACGCGCTACATTTCCGCGTCTCGGCGCTTTCATGCGACGTGCACGGAGTGCTGGAATCTTGAGTGTGAAACCGACTCTACAGGCACCAGCCCCACCTTTCACACTCCCATTTTGAAAATCCCCTGGACGCAAGTGTTTTGTTTGTTTTGATGGGATGTAGTTGTTGTGCTATTAATACTTGCATTTGCATTTTAGCCCCCCTTTCTGAGACAGGCAGTCGCGCTGGGTTATGTGGCGGTGTCTGTCTCTCGTAAGTGAAGCCAATTTAATGCCAGAGACACTTTCCCAATCATTCCTACCCAGGGCATAGGTTGGTCCAATTTTATGAAAAGCATCAAGCTGATAGATAAATACATATTGAGAAATACATCTTTTTTATATTTACATTCAGTTTTTCTTTTTCATTTTTTTTCATTTTCTGACTTTCTAATGGTTGCGTTCTTTCCCTTGTTTTCCTCTTTGAATGAGTGTTCGTTAATTAATGTCATGTTTTTTCGTTTAACATAGTGGAGCGCGAGGTCAGAGTTGTGACTGTTGCTCCAAGTGAAGTTCAAAGGAGGTGCTGTAAATTAAATTACAGGAAGAACCCCACATATCTGATCACCGCCAACTTTAGAACTGGACACAGGTCACATGGCCATTTGCCGTATAACCCGTGACTTGCGGTTGTGGCTTTCGCGCTACGATCAACAAGCCAGCAGCGGATTTCCTCTGAGGTGCAGTGTGTCGGCTTGCATTTTTCAGCTGAGCACACTCATGCGACTGCACACTGGAACCCTGCTGTGTATCTGCTGTATGAATTACAGCGCGTTTGTGTGTATGCTCTACTGCATATAGCTCACTGCCACTGTGTGTTATTATTAATAATGACTCGCTAAGACTGCTAGACGCAAGGGTTTCATTTGTACTTATGCACTGCGTTGTACAACATAGCACACAGATACCACCATTATTAGGCATTGACATACCCGATAGTCATGTTAATCAGCCTTCTGGTCTCAATTATGTGGGGTTCTGTTAAGCACTAAGGATCTCGTGTTAATAACAAACAATGTTATTCTTCTCAAATGACCTTTCTGATTATGCTCATTCGACACTGAACTCCATAATCAACGCCATGTTATTGTGAGACATGCGAGACGAGCATGCGTTCACAGTACGTGTAACCATATATCTGGAGATTGCATTAGCACTAATTAATTGGCTCTCGACCCACTAGAGTGTGCAAATTACGTAGTAAAATGCACGTGGTAATAATATAGGGCTTGTTTTTAAGTTGATGCTTAATTTAAATAGTTATGAAACTTTGTTTTAAAAACGCCCACCGCAGCTCTTGGCTGCTCTTGATGGAGCAGTGGCCACCACTGACATTTGTCGTTGAGCTGTTCATAATTTTACTATCATGAGTAATCAGTTGGAACAGACTGATGACCTCATTTGAACTAACATTGGAGCTATAACAAGTGATATTAATGTCTATCAAGTGATGAGTGAAAGGAGTGCTATAATATACATGTGGTCAGTAACACTGCAATCCAAAGTTGCTGCTGAGGTTTTAACATTGAAAAAAACCAAGTTCGTTATGCCTGCACTTGAGTTATGTACAGATAAAATGTATTTTAAAACACCTCTTAACAATTGTGTGCACATCATAAATTCGTGTAATTTAAATTATGGCCACTGATGCCACTGACTATTAAATATTGATAAGATGTTAATAAGCAGTAGTTACTAATTATGTTTTGACTAAGTTCGGTGTCTAATCCCAAGTACACAATTAGTAAGCTGTTAAAATCTTTGACCCAAAATGGCTCCAGCGAAATTCCCTTTGTGCCACTGTCAACTGTGTGATCGCTTAGATCTGTGGCTTGCAGGATGTGATTTTAGTGAGATTCAGTTTCAAAATAGACTAAGGTTGGCACGAGGAGTGCATTTTTTTGGCTGGCAGGAATTTAAAACACGGCAACACTGCCAACCACCGTGTCCGAATTAAGCTGTTACGTGGATAAACCTCCAAGTTTGCGCACACTAGCAATACAGCAAGCTGTATGAAATGCAGCTGCTGTACTTGTTTTAAAAGGAGAGCATTTTCTGGGATGATTTCTACAAAGAGTTATCAGTGATCCAGTTGCTTCCGTCTCTCATCAGTGACTAAAGTAGCATTTCCTAGTAATGTTTTATTCACGTACTCCTTATGAAAAGTGGTTCCAAGCCACGCATACCGTTGTAATGGTGAAATCGAGATGTTCATCTTTTTTCGATGTTATGCTAAATTGGTGCAACGTGTGCATTTTAGATATTTTACCGTATTCATGTAAGCTCGTGTTCTACCAAGACATGATCCAAAGGGAAAGCCCCTTTAAAAATATATAGTGCTGGTTCTTATAAAGTCTTTATCTAGAGTGGATTAGCTGAGCGTTCTGGATGGGTTTTTATATTGGACATTTTTTAATCAATTTTTTATAGTTTTGTACAGAATCCATAATCTGGTGTCGTCACGGGTTTTAAAGGTTAATGTGCCTCCTGTGACGTCAACGTATCAATGTTGACAACTACTACTTGTGTTTATCTCTTGTTTTGGTTTTGAAACAAAGGGAATTTCTTTAACATGTAAATTGTCCTTAGGGAAATTGGCTTCATTATCAACCCAGCAGCAATTATGGAATGCTGTTACGTATGTTTTCTTTATCTATTTTGTGTGTGTAACAGGAAGGACTGGTTTGTTTATTTCCTCCTTCCTTTCATTATTTCTAAATATGTTGCTTTGTGTAGGTTTTAAGTATAATGGGAAGAACAATATAAATATTTTAAGTTGCAGCCGGTATGCAGCATTTATGGTAACGATTCTTCCTTACAGAGCTTTCGTTTGCTTTCATTTAACAAGCGGATGATGAAAATGTAGGAGACTAACATTTAATCAGTTTTTACGAAACAGAACATATTGCCTTCCTTAAAAATCATCTTATAATACTGCATGGCTTATAAATCATGAACTATTTTTACTGTGGCTAATTTTCTGTGCTGCCTTTGCTAAATCATGTTACAACAGCAGCTGTGTCTAAACCAGGGGTCTACAAATTCATATGGCACTGATATACAGTGATTAGTGTGTTTTAAATGTTAAAGTAAGCTATTTTGCCAATTAGCAAAGGGCTAAATTTAGTTGAATGAAATAAGGAATTCACATACACGTCCGTTTTTATGAACCCTAAAAAAAAATCTCTCCTATTTGTAACCCAGAACAATATAGTAACAATGTCATTTCTAAGTTGGGCTCGTGTGCCCTTTTGGTCTCTGTGAATTATCCATATGGTATAAAATACAAGGCAACTGTGGTTGGATGTGAAAATTTGCAAATTAACCCCAAGATAAAAGTGACAGACGTCACACATTCAAATGTTTACATTTAAGCACTTATTAACCCTTTATGTGTTGTGGTGATTATTAAGCTTCTAGTGGCATGCACAATCTTTTTGTTTTTATTTTGTAAAACAAATATCATCTTAGGGCACTTAGAATATGCGTACACATGTACGAAGATTATTAAGCATAGGTTCGGTCCATATAATCATTGCGTTAACTACAAATACCCGCTGCCCATTACGCAAAACTGGCCTTAGTTCCGCTTATAGGTTTTTAGCTCACTCCCTTCAAACCATTTAGTAAATAAATGTGCCTCTGCGAGCCAGCCCCTCGTAAACGGCAGCGGCCCTCGTCGGGAGGTGCGTTGTTGGACGCTGCGTACAGGATATGTACGCTCCAGGCCTGGGCCTGACGTTCTGGTTCCTTATTCACACTCACAATCGTACTGCGCACTGCAGATGTCGCATGCAGCAGCAGCAGCAGCGGTGCCGGCCGGCAAAGCAACACTTCGGCTCAGCCGCCGGCACTATCGGCCCCGGGTCCCCCTGCCAACGAGCCCGGCGCCATTACCCCAGTAGCTAGCTCCGCTTGCCAAGCACGTGCGACCGCTGCGGTAAGTAGCCCCCTGGTAAGTGGCCCGCTCAGCCCCGAGCAACCCTTCACTAATGCCCCGCAGCTGGCCGCGTCGCCGGCCGCGGCCACCAGCGCCACCACGCCGAAGCGGCGCTCGGGCACGGCCCCGCCGCTCGTGCACCCGCCCCCCAAGGACCTGCTCGACGACGCTAGCTTCATGTCTTGCGAGGAAGCGCCCGGCTGGGACGCCGGCGCCGGAGAGGGGCCCGAGCCCGCCGGCGGTCCCGCCGTGTCGGAGCTCAGTGGCAGCCTGTGGACTGAGGACTCGTGTTCCAACTTCAGCACGCTGAGCGCCGGCAGCGCCGGTCACAGTAGCTGCAGCGGCGCCGACTCGGCGGGTCCGCGCAAGGCGCGCAAGGTGTCGTCTCGACAGCACCCCGGCTCGTCGCCGCCGGCGCCTGGCGACGAAGCCTCCAGCGCTGCCGCCACCACCACCATGGAGATGGTGTTTGACGCAGACAGCGCCAACGGACCGCACTACGTTCTCTCTCAGCTGGCCGCGGGGGGCGGGGACGGACAGGCCAGTCCTAAGGCCGGAGCGTTCGGCAACAACAGTGCAGGGTGAGTGGGCTAGGGACTTGCCATTAAACCATCCTTTCCCTTATAACAAACCAAGCCCTGTACACGTGCACAGTTTTGTGGTTCTGAATGTCAAGTAAGAGGAAGGATGTTGCAAAACAACGAACTTCTAGGAATTCGAGTGCAAACACTCCTCAAGGGCAGTGATTTTGCCAAGAATTAGCGCGTTCGCCGCTTATTGCAGGTGTTTGCAGTTCTATTCCCGTCGATGTGCTGGTCAATACTGTGGCTGCATGGAACAAAAATACGACCCACATACTATCCACCATCAGCTTCACAGTAGCTGTTACATATTTCATGACATTCGAAAAAGAGTAGTACACGGTCCATATTTGTCACGTTTGAGAAATTACCTACCAAACTAAATAACTGGGTAAAACCACAAACCAATATTGCCCCCTATTGGCAGATTTTACATGTCTGAGAAACAGCACCTTTGTGATTGCTTGCCGTTGTGGTGTAAATACCAAATGTACTAATGGTTGTTATGGCCCTATAAAGTTAATGGGGTGGAATGCTGGTGCGATGGTTGGAAAAATGCACAATGAACCTGCATTTTATTTCTCCCCACAATTTACAACAGTGGTGAGTGATATCTAAACCGGTTTTGACCTGCCCATCACCCACTGATACACCAACCCTCACTGACCAGCTTTGTGAAAGGTGGCTGAAGGTGGCTTAATGCCGTGTCGGTCATGGGGAGGCCTTTATCCAGCATTGGATTCACAAAGGGCTGTAAACTCTCATTATTTGACAAAAGTGTTTAGCATTCGAGCCCCCTGTTGAAAAGAAAATTTATCATCCATTTTGACGTTAAATGTGCCCTTTAAAATCGTGTTAAAAATAAACTAATTTCATACTTGTTACGTCAGAACCACAGAAATGGGTGTGTGTCACAGCTTGAATTCATTTGAGAGTCACCTTAACCGAGTTGTGGGTGAGCTGTCAAGCGCACACTAGTGTTTTGTGTGTGCTGTGATGCTGCATTATACCCAATGGTGTCTTAATAAATGAATACCCTTCATAATCATTTCACGTATTTTTTTGTTTGATGTGTGCTTTGTTGTGGTTTGTGCCCAGGTAATACTGGTAATTATTGGTAAAGCTCTGTACCCTGCCTTGCCTCAAAGAATGAATTATTCTTTTTCTTTATACATGTTTATGTATTGCCCTTGACTTGCTGGCCTGTAGATACATTTGCTTTCCAGCTTTATGAATGTCATTGTAAAACGCTGATTGACAAAATGCAACAAGAAAATGTTAAAAAGTACTTCCCAAAAGTACAATAAACTTCCTTGTTTAACGCTTCGTGCCTTTTTATTGTCTACGCGGTATGTAACAACAAACTGCGCGATTTTTGCAAAAATGTCTTGCAAAATATAACGTTGGGAGCTGCTTGCAAATGGTGCGTGTTTCCCTTTCTCTGGTGGGCCCTTCTGGCTGCCAAAGCCATGATATCTGGTAGCTGCTAAACACAAAATTAAAAACAAAATATTGGCCGCTGTGATTCCCAGCAGGATTTCAGAAAGGCAAGGTTTTGGCAGCCTCTTCCTCGGCAGTGAAATTAATGTGTTTAATATAGAACGCGTACTGTAGTTTGTGTAAATGAACGGAATTTGGCTTTTTCTAACTTGTGGCAGCGTCATCACATATAACACCGTTTTTCAATTCCAAGCTGGTATAACAATTCATATTTACCAGTGAAACAATGGGAGACTTGTAGTGCTGTGTATTGCAGCTGTTTTTTTTCATACCGTACCAAAGAAGGTTGCATTATCGAGCTAATCTTATATCAGCCTTCTTGACAAAAGGTTCTTTCTCTGTGTAGTACCATGAAAATAAAAACCTTTATTTCTTTCTTAGCATAATGCACGTTTTGTTACCTTTCACTCTGGACCTTGTAATTTGGCTTATCTGCTTTAAGCACACTGTAGACTATCTATGCACTGGAGACTGTCAAGTAATCATGCCATTGCTGGTGTAGAAAGAAATGCCTCCAGATTCTCCATATGGCATTGCTAATAGTTTTTGCTTGCAAACTGCGACTTGTACTCCCAGAAGTGTGCAAGGCTTCTTGTGGTGCGTTCTCCCTATTAACACTGTGGTGTGCTACGATTAATGCTATTGGGAGTTGTTCCGCTATGCGGGTGTTTTGTGAGCAAACACCCTTCTTTCAGAAAGATGTGATTCCTATGCGTCCTTGTAACTGTTGTGTTGTCAAACTGAAGGTAAGTGACATTAACTACACATTTAACACCCTTGACGTGTCAACGTTTTCGCTTCTTAAAGTGGGTTTTGAACGCTCTCTGCAATGACCTAAATCACCCAAAACTTAATGTGCTATCTCTACACTTCCCTTGCCCTCCCTTCCCTGCGAATGCCACACGCACGCACGTTTGGTGTGCAATGTCTTTTGCGCTCGGCAGCACCACAAAGGGTGGCGGTGGCGGTGGCCGTGAGGGGACCTCCGCGGGCAAGGCTGCTTCACTCAGCGGTCAGTACCCCAGCAAAGCCGACGGCATGGAGCTCAAGATCTTGGTGCAACCCGAGAGCCAGCATCGCGCTCGCTATCTCACCGAGGGTAGCCGCGGGTCGGTGAAGGACAGCACGCAGCAAGGCTTCCCCACTGTCAAGGTGACTTGATTGCCGCGCCGTGTTGACTGTCATATCTCTTTTCCACCGGCACATCCAATTTGTTCCGTGGCTGAAGTGAGCGATGGTAAAATTGTTGCAAATTTGCGGAACGCGATAACCCCCCCACCTCAAAACGCCACTGCGATCCTTTGTAGTGCTGTTGAGCCGCTGAGCAAAGAAAATATTGGAATGTTTTTCACTGGCTGTTTGCCTTTCCGAGCCAGGACCAATCTCGTGCGCTGGCCGCCCCAAAACAACTGAATCTGGCTTGGGGACATGTAGGGATAGAGGCAGGGTGATGAGTTTGTTGATCGCACGTCAGTAGGTTATGACGACACGGCGCCGCACGTCGTCTACATGCGTCATGACTTGTTAATTCCTACATGAGCAGCAAGGCTCTGCGTCTGCAGTGGAAAAACAACCTAGTGCTTCTTGAATCGAACTATGCTGGCACGGCATCCCCTTACTGCGGTTTGGTTTGGTAGTGGAAAAAAGATTGGAGTCGGACCCTACAAAACGCACTGTGGCGTAACTTAAGGACAAGCTACCTAACTTGTCGCGTTCCTGCTTTTACAGGTGAAAGGGCTTCGTTTGGCCGAGTGGGGATTTACTTTTACATTTTGGCCGGCAAGATCATAGGAGGTGAAGAAAGTTTAAACGGGGACAAGGCTTCACAGCAGAAGGCTGTATGCACAAGCGTAGGCTCGGTTTTCTTAATTTGATTTTCAGACGAAAAAAAAAATCCCTTCACAGTAGTTGTATAGTAGTTTTGACATGTTATTTTAGTTGGGGAAGGTTAATAAAGAATCTATTTTGCAACGATTTGGCAGAGGTGGCTCTTTGATTACCCCGACATGTGTGGCCAGCGCACCATGCCAGGCGTGCAAAAAATAGCCCTGTGTAAGTCTGGTTGGCGCCACCGCTGGTAACCCTAAATACACTTGACAGCATTAATGTTTTACAGAAACTCAAGCTGCCATTCCCTGTCAGAATGTAAACATGCAGACTTTTCTGCACGTTTGTGAGTTTTCATGCGCTGGAACTTTGCAAAAATGTTACCGTCGGTCAGGTTACCAGTGCTGCAGATGTTAGGACAAAGATACCCAAAGGTCTTACAGATGTAACGTCAAGATTGTCATGATACCAAGTTATTTTTGTGCGCAGTGTAGTGGTTGTATTACAGATGAGAAAATTGTATTAGTGGTTGGATTGTTCAGGAATGAACAAATTATTATATATCTAATAATCAAAACCATACGACTGCCTGTCATATACCGTTTGTGCAGAAACGTGGTGAGAGCCCAATTTAACACTAAAGTCCTTTCGCTGTTGCAGTTTGCACTTGCTCCCCAACACCCCACGGGAAGTCAAGGTGATCTAGAGGAACCCAGTTTTGACAGCAGCAAATTAACAATTGGGTCACGTACAATTTGAGGTTTTTTCTACAGTAAACATTTAGCTTGTCAACGATAGCTGGTCAGTGCCCTCCTTTTCCACCGGTTTACAAAACAAATTCCTCCTGAATGCTCGGCATATTGCCGGTCGCCTAATGGATAATTCCCTGCATGTGGTTTGGTTTTTGCAAAAATAGAGAAGCAAGCGAAAATAGCATCGAGAAGTGCATACTTGGAATTACATTTAAACAGGAACACGTGAGTTACAGAATGTATGCCGGTAAATTACATAATTCTGAATCCTAACAAAAGTAAGCAGGCTTGGGCAGGACAAGTAGCTCGAATGGTTGAAGGATGACATGGAAGGATCGTGGAGTTACTGGCAGCCAAGGGAGGGAATGCACCTGAAAGAACATTTGCCACGCAGATGAAGCATGTGGGTGATGGGTGGGTTGTTGCATTGCAGAACCATGCGAGATGGGGGTCAGCTGGGTGGAGAGGTCTTCATCCAGAACTGTATTGATTATAGCTGATGACAATAATGTTAAGCCTTTTGTGCTGGTCTGTGCTTTATATTTAAACTTATTAAACCTTAATGTCCGTCCGTCCCCTACTGTCTGTCCTTGCCCCTTGGACCACTTTTGCTACGTTTTAACTGATTTCTCAAGACCCCCTCCACTCACGCAGTGTGCCTCTTCTTGACAAATAAAATCACGTTTCTTGCGTTTGCACCCATGGGCCAATTTATTCCTCCTTTATTTCTTATGAGTTCTGCACGGATTTTACTGCATCCCAAAGCGTAAACGACTCTTCCAAAACACCGGGGCTGGCCTCTTCTGGCCAATTTCTATCCAAGTTTGAGATATGTAGCCACCGAGCCTCCAGTAGCATATGCTCCAGCCGATTATTTTTGATGCTCCTGCGTCGGCAGGCATTGCCCCGTGAGTTGATTCAAGCCGGCTTGGCTCTTGACAAAAACAAGTTCGATTGCCAAAACAAGCCCCTGTAGCCGAGCCGAAGCATAACTCCACCATTCTCACGATCCCGATGACGGCGCAAGCCATTGGGACAATCTGAAACACCAGCAAACCATTTTTATACCGTATTCTCTGGATTGGAAGATACACTCCCTTCCCCCGTGTTCTAAAGCAAAAGTTGGGGTGCTTGCTTATAAATACGATAGGTGTGTGTGACCAGGTTTGTTTAACTGCATTGATACCGGGCACAAGTTTTGCATTTGTCTTGCTTTCCCCCGTCATATTATAATCCTGAAAATATTATGATAGTTTGGATGGAGGTTAAATTAAGTAGTGAGCGTTTGTTAATTCCACCTTAAATTGTACAAATTCTTCTTGCATTTGTTACTTAGCCAAATGTCACTCGGGCACGTTACTGTGTAAACAGTTTAAAATGCATCAACTGCTGTCAGGAATTAAATTGTACAGTGTATCCTATTCATTTCCATTAAGCTTTCTATTGATGTTCCTCTCTGGTCACTAGCATTTGGGCCGCTTTGTTACAAAGGCTTATGGTTTGCCCTTAAGCTGGGTAGATTGAATGTGATTCTACTTGGCAAAGTGCCATCTCATCTGCAGATCGTCTGCTCGGCAATTGCACTGTCCCCACAAATCTGCAACCATTTGAAGGGGGCCGGTTATTAGGCTTACATTCCTTTTGTGTGTTTTTTTCTTCTTGTAACTGCTCCTAAATTGGCTCCGTGTGTGGTATCATATGGTCGGCCTGTAAGCCACAGTTGAGCTGAAGCATTAATATTTTAAACGCATTTCCATTGGAGCCTTTCAGGCCCCCCCTGCAATCTCATGTAACAGCCGACAACTGGGCGAACACAAACGCTCCACTTCGCTGTTGGTGTACAGTGAGTTTCGAGAGTGCCACCGGCATTAGTCGTACATAACGATCACGATGGAACACAACAGCTGGTGCTCTCAACACGAAGCCTTTCTGCTATGTGATTAACATAATATGCATGCAACCAACAGCAGTTGCTGTTACATGATTATGTCGTAATGATTTTCTGCAAGCCAGTCTCTACTTGCAGTGAAACTCCTTGTATGCTTTAGTCATAACTTCGGTTGCTAGCCCTTATTGTCCTGCTTTCTTGACGCTGGCGTTTTATCTGCGAGCAGCTTAAATTCCCTGGCAGTTAATCCACCTCAAATAGTTTTTAATTAAATACAAGTGTTTATAATTATAACGAGAACTATTAAAAGTCCGTGACTTCATTAACCTTTATACGTTCAGTGCCAGTGGAAGCTGGGTCATTTGCTCTTAATGATTATTTAATCTCTCCTTCTAATTGTGTGTTGGAAAGCTTAACATGCAAAAATGCATTGCATGTACACTAGGCAGTCCAAGAAAAGCACATTATGTATACATTTTATAAAAGTGTATAGTCACATGTGGAGAGTATCTTTATATATTTCAATAAAATGATGGATAGTTCCGTTGTGGTTCGCAACGTTTGCCCAGTGTCTTCAGGAGGTTTTGTTTACATTAGTGTGGAACATTCTTATTCCACTTGATGAATTTGGCTGTGGCACAAGTACACACAACAGTCCAATCTTGCACCGAGAAATGTTTTGATCGGTGAAACCCACAGACTCGCAGGTGGCGTGTGTGTTTTGATACTGTGCCATGCAGCACATTATTAGGGGCCGAGATGGGGGCTACCACATGTGGACCTTGGACAGAAAGAGCTGGTGCCCCTAACCTATGGATTCCAAAACCTTTTGCAGAGTTTATTCACAGTTGACTTTGGTCTGAAGGGCAGCACACGTGAGCGCGCTTGTTAACAAGCAAGACAGAAATAAAAGTGTGTGATATGGAAAGGAAGGAACTGCTCAACGGCATTGGAAAAAAGCTCTAAAGGCTTTCGTGAACGTGTGTGCGAGTAAACGGCATCTTGGGTCAGATTGGGGTGGACAGGCTGCCCTTGCACCAATTTCCCCTCCAAGCAGCTCATTGTTTGTAAATTGACACGGCTCTTTCCTTGACAGTTTCGTTCAGCCCCTTCTTCGCAGTACTATTTTGAGTTTACCCTTGTGGGCTTGTCAAGGCCACCCGGTCAGCCAATGAATTCACCCTTAATTCAGCGGGCGCATGTTTGGACATGCTGCGTGGTTTGATTTTTATCAGGAGGCGGGCGGGAAACGAATGGCAGAATGCTGGTGGTGAACTGCCAAAAAAAGCCCTTTAGAAAAACCTGTTGGTGAATGCATGTCAATTGTTGCATAAATATTACGCAATAGGTGTCAACTTCAGTGCTGAACGACCCCCAATGCCCGGAATGTTGGTGGATAAAGTGTACAAGTTCCTTTTACAGTATTTGTATTTTCTACCAATCCCGTTAAGCTTTGTTAATGAATTAAATTGTGTGGGAAAGGATTTTATGTCAATAGCTGATAACAGATTTGCCATTAATTGCTTGCAAATGAAATGGGAAGTAAGTGATAACTGGCAGATTGGACTTCGTTTCAGGCCGTTACTGAACCGTAGAGTAATGACTTGGTGTTAAACATCAATGGAAACAAAAAGAGTACTAGGTAACCACAATGGCATGCCAACGCTTTGACATTTTATTTCTCACATTGGGGTCTGGATTTTTCTGCAGCACGTATAACTTAATGGCCATTAAATGTGTTCACCATAAAATGTAGCGAGGGGATAGAAATTCTTATGGATTTATAAAAGTTTTTTTACGAGTTTAAACTTGTTGAAGCTTTCTAAAGTACCAATAGGTGGTTTTTAAAGTAATTTTACTCGCGTAAGCTTTTGTGGTCATCAGTAACTCACTGTTTCCAATTGTAATATTTTGCTTAGAAAGATTCATGTTTCAAATATAATGTAAAACCCTTTTACCTGTCCACTGCTGGATGAGAGCCTCCCAACCCCATTTGATCGTGGGAGTTATTTGACAACACTTTGCTCTTAGGAATAACTCTCAAGATAAATTCTCTTACTGATGTCGGTTTTCACTTCTCGATTCATAGTAGTTGCTCTTCAGAGCTGTTCTGTTGGGATAGCCGTGTCGCTTGACATGGCTATCCGTGTCGCTTGACATGGCTGTCCCAAAAGAACAGCTCTGAAGAGCAACTATCAATTCTCATACATCGAGCCGTGAAAAGCAAAAACAGTACAATGCTTTGCCATGTTTGTCAGTGAATTTGGGGAAGATTTAATATACAAAACTTAGATTTCAGAACTATAATGTAGATCTTCGTTGATAATAATAATAGCTTGTTATATAGCGCCTTTCACCCGAGGGTCACAAAGCGCTGTACAAGGGCCACGAAGAGAACGGCATGTCAACAATGACACATAAATAAAT
>JAZEWU010000022.1:7485264-7510805 GCA_036362915.1 Geotria australis | reverse complement strand
AGTAAAGAAAAAACCGCAGCCACCCACAACAACAAAAACACAACTTCCACACGCGACACCTGGGCAACAACACGAGGCGAGTCTAGGTAAGGCAGCACTTACACGAACCGGGCCAGGAGTAGGCCGCACAAAACATACAAAAACAAGCAACAAGAGCATGGCAGACAACTAAAACAAACACCAAAGTTACAAAGAAACGAACCACCAACCAAAGAGAAAAAGAACAGATGAACAATGACAAATGTACAACAAATTAAAGCTAAATAAATACAATATAGGGAGCTCCAGCCCACGCGTGGGGGCGCGTGGGCTGCAGGCTCCCTATATGCTTTATTATTTGCTTGTTAGATCTTTGCTTGAATCTGATGGCGAGTGTGTGGGCGTGCTGGCGACAGAACGATCACTCCCAGCCTTGCCAAGCCAAACAGGCCCACAAGAGGCTTGGCTCAAACTTAAACTATTTTTCTGTTCACAGGGAGCAGTGTTGACCTTAATATCTATAATGGGGTTTATTTCAGATTATTTTTCTGATTTCTATATTGATGCAGCTAATTTGAACACAAAAGTAAACTCTGGTATTAAATTGAATAAAATGACTTTTGTGATCAACCTGCGTACATATTTCCTTGCACAATGAGCCTATCCTGCCAATGTTTATCTGGCAGCAGTGTTGAAAATGTGCATGAAAACATACTAAAACACGAAGGCTTTTGTAAGTGTTCTGGGCTTGCTCTCCAACATGCCGGTGTGCTGAAGTGAACGCATATTTCGTTTGTATTTTACATTAAAGCTCATTCTTGATGTCTCACTAACATCAGTTTGATTTCATTGCTTATACTGTTTGCTAATTTTCACTCCCGTAGTGCTTGTCATGTGTGCTGAGCTTCATTTTCTCTTCTTCTAAATATTGGCACTGCTGGTGACCCCATTGTCACTTGAGTGATTGGGCCAAGAGCGAGGAAATCATTGCGACCATGACCCTTCAGCAGCTGAGTGTGGCTTTTAAATACCAGTATCGATTTTTCTGACCCTGACGACAACGCATTTTGTGTTTTACACGTGCCGTCCTTATAAACTGAGAACTTGGAAAACCACACTGGAGATACTGTATCTTCTTCACAGACAGTGCGTAGTAGATTTGTAGTCGGCATAACATTTCTTTGTCTAATCCCAATGTATTTTGCATGTATATTTTCTAATTTGTAAACTTGGACCACGGTGCCAGTACACAGTAGATTATTTTTTTTAACGATGGAATGCGATCGTTTGACCTCATGGGGTCTTTAACGTCCCCTGTAAAGCAGACCACGTGTATTTTATGGCTATCACACCCACCATATTAACAGGCCGGTCAGCTGGATTCAAATCGTGAAATTCTGCGAACAAGCAGCCAACGTGCTACCGCAGGGCCATGACAGCGCTTTGTGACCCTCGGGTGAAAGGCGCTATATAAATTGAAATTATTATTAAATTATTATTATAAAGAGGAAGCTAGAGTTGGAACCTTTTCAGCAGCGTCATAGTTGTCTTTGAGGAGGACTGATGAAACGCCACTGGAACGGTCGTTTTCTTTGCCATTGCAGCTCGAGAGCTACAAGGAGCCAGTGACGCTGCAGGTGTTTGTAGGAACGGACTCCGGGAGAGTGAAGCCGCATGGATTCTACCAAGCGTGTCGAGTCACGGGGCGCAACACCACCTTCTGCAGCGAGCTGGAGGTGGAGGGCACCACCGTCATTGAGGTCACCATGGACCCTGCCAATGACATGACTCTGCCGTGAGTTTCTGAGCCGCACCCCTCTCTGGCCCACCTCTTTGTCTGGCTTCACCGCGTCTGTGATTTATGTAAATTTTCTCACCCGTACGAGAAACAAGCAGGTGGTAATGGTAAAGGTGTAGCCGTGCGATTTCACACTTGTTCGACTCCTGACGTGAGGGCCTCTGCAAAGAGGAACCTCGAGATAGCACTTGTAGATGGCATGTCGGTCTACTCTTCCGTCATCGGGGGGGTGGACAAAGATAGACAAAGATCCCCCGTATAGCCTTAACAGACTGTAGGGTCAAGTGCCGTTAGCGAGCACCTGAAGGTCGACACTGCACACGAGGAGGTGGGTGACCAGCACCACGCCCGGCCGCCTTTGTCTCCCTAGTGGCAATGTTCACACACCACACTAGGTACTCATTAAGGCTGAGTAGACCTAGGGCGGAGGACCAAGGACCGGTTCAGAAAATCGTCACTGGTGTTGGCTGTGAGCGGCATTCAAACTCGGGTCGCCAGGTTTGCAGCCCAGCGCGCTAACGACCGAGCTACACTCTACCACACACAACCGCTGCCGATGACCTAATCGCCGGGAATGTGTCGAATCTTGTTAGATCTAGGAAGCCTAACAGGGTTCACCTTGGATAGTGCTTGGATGGGTAACCATCACACAGAGTCAAAGACCTTGCATGGCCATGTGTGGGCAGTAGCAGACGGTGCAGCAAACTCCATTGCTGCTCTGTACGTCCGTGCTTCCGCGTCAGTGCTCTCTGCATTCAACCCGCACTGACCAGTATGTGGAAGTATGGTTGAATGACACTAATGACTCGCGCAGGCGTGGGGAGTCCCTCATCCAGCAGTGGATTGACATTTACAATGTGAAGGTGATGGGGTGTGTCCTTGTGCCGCTATCAAGTTGCAGCTTTTCCTGTTTGTCAGTCATCGGGTGTTGTCATGTGCCTGCAGTGTATGTATTTACTATGTATTCCACTGGAAAAGATTGGTGGAAAGGTAGAATGTATTCCAGGATGAGAACTGGAGTTTTAGAATCTCTGGCAGAGACTAATATAAATCATGCAACCTGTTATTTTCTGGCTACAGTCAACTGTGTGCACCGTACTTAATATGCTGTCTTTTTTTTCTGGTATTTTTTTTGTAATAACCTTGAAAATAGAACCATATGCTATGTTGAATGAGCACCGTATACAAGTAAATTGCGACCAATTTGTACTATTTACTTAGCCTCGTTTGTTTAGCAGAGACTACAGCTGGCTGAACTGCACGTGCAGCTCAGCCAGCTGCAGTGTTGGGATACTGAGCCAGCACATCAAAGTCTCACCAATAGAACGATCGTCACGTGAACAAGCAACAACAAAATGCGTTGTATTTTTTGTGGAATGGTTTAAAGTGTAGTGTAAGTAATGGTTTTCATATTTTAGATTGGCTCTGCATATTTGTAAGTTGTCACACGTACAGCCCTTTGTAGATGACCCCCACATTGAGCGGGTCTTGTCGTTTTTTTACCCGCGCTTTATTGTGTTCAGTGTGGGTTGGTGAAGATGGGGAGCATGTATTGATAGCAAAGATACGTAACAACAATGGGTATTTACTGCACTGTCCTCGGCTGCATGTTGGTTGCCAAGCGAAGGACAGTCCAAGCTCAAAAGTGTTTCCAATATTTGATGAGATGGGGCTAGTTAATAATAATAATAGGATTTTATAGAGCGCCTTTCACCCGAGGATCACAAAGCGCTGCACAACGACAGAAAAAAAACAAATAATAAAAACCAAAGCAACAATAAATTAAATGATTAAGGCTGCTTCGAATACACTGAAAGGTCGTAAAACTGGCAATTTGGTCATAGGCGAAACCACCCTTGTATAGAGTTCCAAATTGGAAGGACCACGCATATTCCACCTTTAGCATATATCTCATTCAGTGTTGCTGTTGCAACCGTGATATTCAGAAATACACTTTTTCGGATTCATAGTTGCGGCATGAAAGGCACATTTTTACGTGTGCGTATCTCCCACCGTAAAACAGGAAGTGTTAAGGTAGTATAATCCGTTGCTGTGGTCAGTGGTAATCCGCGCTTGTCCGATGGCAAATTCAAATTGTTCACGTTGGCGAAAGGGCAGCAGTATAAATAAACTTTACAGCTTTACTCTCCAAAATCTCTTAATGCTTCTCCACAATGTTTACACACGCAGTGGCGGTGCCAGCACTGTAGGTGTAAGCTTCGACAACACGTTCACGCATCTCCAGAGGTCCGCCTTAGCGCTCGTTATTGAGGAGCAGAAACCCTGTAACCCCACCGTAGTCAAGGTCGGCAGCCGCTCGCAATCAGAATAAAGCTGGCATTAAGCAAGATTTGGAAATGACGCATTTTCATTATTGTTTATAAGCCCTGGGTGATGTCAGTGATGCACTGAGTTGGAAACCGGTCAAGGACTTCTGGGTTAGCAAAATAAGCTCCTTTAAAATGTGAACAAATTCTAGCTATAGAGTGAGTGGTGGCGACAAGTCAGTAAGGGTGAAACAGGTTTTTTTTTTTCCTCCATGTAGGCATGCAGGTATATTAGATATGTACACAGGATATTAAAGTCATGATCATCAGCGATGCTGGATGAAGGACCCCCTAAGCCATCACCCTTTCTCGCAATCCTGTGATGTAATAATCCACCGAGCATCTCATCACTCCATCTCCTCTGTGGATGTACTTTAGATGCAGTCCATTCCCTGGCCGCCACACTCACGCATTACCATTAGTCGTCACACCTTGTAGAATAGTAATATTGAAATATCACTACCGACATAGGACTAAAAGTCACTGACTGGCATTAACTGTGTTTGCTGGTCCAGGACTATCTGTGTAATGGTGCGATTTTATAATGCTTTTTGCAGCAACATGTTTCCCTTTTCTAGGCTTTAGTAAAAACATTCATAAATCGTGATAATTACTTTCCATAGCCGTTCTTTTGGGATAGCCATGTCAAGTGTTCCTTCTCCTTTGCATGGCTATCCCGAATGAACAGCTACGGAGAGCAATTCTCATACATCAAGCCGTGGAAACCTATATCGGTACTTTGATTAATAATATTAAAGAAAACACCTTATCTCCAGTGATTGGACCAGTGCCTGGAACAATGTTAAATGGCTGGAGCATGGTAAATAGCATTAGTTGGACAGAGCCAAGGAGAAAGTGCTTTAGTTACCCTAATGTACTTATTCCCACCATTAAATGTCATTGCTGTGGTTAGCATGCCGCAGTGGCGTGCCTTTTTTGTCTGGTTTGGCATTTGCGTTGGGGCCATTATGCTCCGCTTAAACATGTGGACTAAGCGTGCACGTTTTGCTATCCACGGAAGAAAAATACAATTTGACCAGTGCTGTTCGGTGCAGAGCGCATGTGTGGGAAGAGATTGAAAAACATGCTCTTACATGAATAATATGAGGTGCTGTAGCCAATAATGTTTTCCATTAAACATTTCCATGTATTTATCCTGCTGTCCATAAAACACGAATAGAAAGCACAATTTCTCTAGGTTTTTCTTTTTTTCTTTGCTTGTTTCTGTGAAATAACATCAAGTGTCCCTGTGCTTTTTGCAGTTAATTATTAATGGTCAGTTTTATAAAGTGTTCCCCAGTGTGCGGTGGGTACACAGAAGTATGTAATTTAATTTGACTTAAGAGAAATTATACTTACAACTCTGCCCACGCTGCGACACTGCATTGATGAGTGGCCATTTATAGGTCTTGAACTATTTGTATTGCTCCACTCCACACATCGTTGCTACGCTGCAATGGAACAACCTTTGAGTGGAAGATAGGGTAACTCGTCAGTAAAGTCACACACCATTACCCACAGCCCACCCGCTGCCCGTGATAGAGTTTTCACTTGAAATATTAATTGGAGGAATTTCCACCAACGGTTGTTGGTTGGCATTGTGGGCGAGTGTGTACAAGGCCTTTTTTGGTAACTGAGGTCTCATGTAGAACTGTACAGAGGTAATCGGCTACAATAGTTTCACGGAAAATTATGGCCACGCAAAGAGACTTGATGCATTGCTGTAGAGATGTGTAGACCGTTTGATAACGATGATGGAAAATGTAAAAGGTTTACCCTTTTTCGGAATAATATAGGTATTAAGATGTTCTAACACAAAATAGACACCTTATCCAAGGTATCAAGTTTGCAATACCACACATGGTTGTCGCGAAATATGCAAACAATATACGTTGCTTGATAATGTATGCATTATCCTTGACACGAATTAGTCCACACCAGAGACGGCCTTGTTTGTGGCCTTGTCTCGCTCGTGTCTCTTTTTCGTCATCCGTCTAATGGCAAAAGGTCTCCACACTCTTTATGAATGAGTTCACCCATACACACCTTTCAGCTCTGCAGTGTGCTTTTTGGTTGGTTGTACCACGTGTTTAGTCTGCCATGATAGCCCATGTTTTGCTCCGCTTGTTGGGAGCTTCTTCAGGGGGCTTCTATTCAACGAGCCCGTTTCCAATCGGACCCAAGAACCGGGATATTCTAGCCCTCCCGTCCGCGGTTACTCTTGCGTCAGCAGTCAGTCCCGCCATACGCGCTTCGCCGCTAACGTTCCGTCGTCACCGCCGTCCCCCCTTCACAGCGTGGACTGTGTCGGCATCCTGAAGCTGCGCAATGCGGATGTGGAGGCGCGCATCGGTCCCGTGCGCTCCAAAAAGAAAAGCACGCGAGTGCGCCTCGTGTTCCGGGTCACCATCCCGCGCGCCGACGGGCCGCCGCTCACCCTGCAGGCCTGCTCCACGCCCATCCTCTGCAGTGAGTGATAACGCCGCACCGCCACGGTGCTCCGTCCGCCTTGGCTTCGGGAGCTGGAGTGGGGCAAGCGGGCAGGCCAGTTGCCTTGGCGCTCGTTATTTTATTATTTGTACTATTATTGTTGTTGTTTACCCATGTATTGTAACATTATTGTGCTCGTGGGATTTGCGTGGTCCAGTAACTCCCAAAACTATGTCACTTGCAGTCTAGCGCTCCCGCTAAGGTTTACATTGGTGTTCAGGTTTTTGGGGAGGTTTCAGACATACATATTTGAAGACCCTCCAACTAAAGGGGGTTGGCATCAGAAATGGCATCTGGCCATAAAATTCTGCTCCAATGGTAACCGGCCATCCCGGTTCAACATGGATAATAACCATTTAAACCGGCAACATTATTATTGTTTACCCAGGAGGCTTCATTCAATCTCAGGATTCAACACAGCAAGCCTGAAAGAGCAGCTCTTAAGCGCAATTCTCAGAACTAGCTCTGTTAAATCCACAGAAAATACGAACGTTGCATTTCTATATTAAACTTGAGCAGTGCATGCCATATATGTGGCATAGTGTGTGCATGTCTCCATGCACCATTTTGATGAGCTGTGGTTGAAATGTTCTGTTCTCCAGTGGACCCAGGGTGTGATTATTTTAGTTATGTCTCAATTGCTGTGTATTGCGTTTAAGGCATCCCTTTTTTATAGACACTTTGATACATTAAAATCATCACGTGTTACGCAACAGGGGAGTTTTGTCACAAAGTAATCAACACTGGCAGACCTTCATGTTTTCCCAGGCAGTAGTCTCATAAGAAATAAGTGGTCAGTCCGTCCTGAGAAGCTACAGTTTCATCGATAGTATGCGAGCTGTTGTAACTGATATATTTACTTGGACTATGTACTCCTATGGCACATGTCAAGAACGCATCACGAGGGACTCGGAAGTTCGGAGCCGTATTGACGACGTGTTCCGCGCTTCTTGGTATTGGTGTGTTTTCTCCACTTGATACACAAGAGATTGGAGAGAATGTTGCCTTCTGTCGTGTGGAAATAGCAACATTTACTCGGGTAGACCGAGTTGTGATATCCAGTCAGGAACACCGTCGGAGGCGGCATGAACTCTTGTCGTCCCGCTGGAGAGCGCTGGTAAAATGTGATCGGGTCAGTGGGCAGGACTTACAGGAGTTGGCAAAGTGCCCAACTGTGAAACTTGATCTCACGAAGGCTGGTAGATCACCTAATAACCTCCTGAAATAAAACCCATTCGTTGGCAGAAGGACGATGAAGTCGAAAGATACATAATAAACTATTCAACTCGGGTTAGGGTCGAGAAGAATAATTAGACTTAAAAAATACAAAAAATATCAATATTGTGCAGCCCTTTGTCCCTTCTCTGCTGGATGAAGGCCCCCTCCCCAAGACGTGTGAGTCACGAGGGTTGATTGACCGTACTTCACCACGCTGGTCATTGCGGGTTGGTGAAGAGGCGTGGATGCAGTGTAAAGGGCTCCCGTGCTATCGCCATCCGTCATGGTTTTGTATTGCCACAATCCATCCCGCTTCTGCACATGAACTGGTCTCATTGTTCATATCCCCAATGGTTGACTTCATTGGCATTTTTCTCTTTTGGCTCAAAGCCCGTCACCATTATCCTCCAATCACGTATGTAACTGGCTAATGAATATCATAGGAAACTAGAGAATGGTCAGTTTTAAGGCAAATCAACCCTTGTGAGAGCAGAATTTCGTGGGGTTGTTGAACTCTTGAGCACAAATAATACCACAAATCAGTTTCTATAAAATACAAATAATTATCAAATGCCCTTGTGCCTTTTAATGAAAACGCATTTCATTCAGTGGACCCCGATCGTCATCCAAGCTCTCATAATCAAAGGTCAAAATGCAAAACACTATTTAGAAAGTATCAATACAAATTATACGTTATCAATCGTAATTTATAATTGCTCCTAATGTAGTCATCGTTAGCTAGTCTATATTAATTATACGCCTACAACTGAAAACCTGAATTAGGTTGTTGAAGAGTGAATCTGTGCTCTGTTGTTGACATTCACCCCAGTCACACGCTGCCTTTGTGTCCCTGGCACAACGCTGTGCCCTGCTAAACTGATCACTCGTGTGACTCTGGCACGGCTAAATAAAGAATCTCTTTATCCTGGCTTGAGGGTTTCTGTAAACCCGCTGATTACCATTCCCAGTTTGTAAGTCAGGGGTCAGCTGTTCCATGCACAGAGCCGGTGCTAATGGTTATGCAGCACCCTGCCCTGCACTAGCTGGAACGGAGCGGCTGTCCCACGTGCCATTCACAACCCCTAAGGAGGAAATAACGGGGGGAAAAGTTTAACTTTTAAACAACAAAGTGGGGTGGAAATGCATTTAATAAACAGACTTTTAAAATTTACATCACGTTTGCAAAAAAAAAATGTCTCGGAGTGATAAGTTCCTTGTGTAAGAACGTGTGGGTGAGCCAGCTGGCTTGGGGCGCTGGAAATGGGAAAAGAATGTAATTTAATACACACGATAGGCTTTCGAAGGCTCGTGGATGAACTGAAATCTAGGTCACGGCACACGAGGTTGCTCGCTCGTCATGTATGGCCACATTACACAGGCGTGCCTCGTGTCTTTATTTAGGATTTTGGGAAGCCCTGGTCCTGCATAGGTATGAATTCCCGTGCGTGCTCTCATACCAGTGCAAGGATAACTGTGTGACTCAATTGGAGACAGTTATTTTATAATGGACATTGGGTAAGGGACTAACGCAGAAAATAGCTGTTACCTTTGTACAGATAACATTAAACTTATATTCGTTCATTGCACACTTGTGATTTCTGTAAGGTTTGACACACTCGCACTGAAAAGTGTTGGCGTCGTCATCGTCACCTTCGTCATTGGCCGTGAATGTGTTTTTATAAATATTTTTTTAAAACTAGAACACAATTTGCTTATTCAACACACTGATTGTAGCCACTTGAACTTATTTTTAAATCTGAGCAGCTGTAACTGTATATGTTAGATAAACAAACCCAAGCACATAGCAGTACACATCTCAACCAGAGAAGCCTCAACATGCTTTTGAGAGCATCTGGGTCCTTTTAAGGTAATTAAATCAATACAGATCATGGGACAATAGACAGAGCTCAATGCGGTATCCCGTGACCGAACAACACTGCTCGTCCTATTTTTATCTTGAGCAATGGTTTGACATTGAATAACATGTGGCAGTTGTTGCAACATTTCATGCAGTGGAACAACATGGGTTCGGACTGATTTACACCTTCCTCTAGTAATGTACCATAAATAGCGTGCACACCACTTGGGGCTGCACTTGGGGCGCCATTCCCTATTCGTGCTTAGAATTCCCTGCTCCCCCCCAGTGAATCGAAGTATGCTTTTTGGTAGGATATATATAAACAAAATATTTGTAAACCTTGGTGTCTTTTGTTACAAGCATTTCGGTAACTGATGATAGCTTACTAATATAAAAAGAACACCCTCGTGATTTACACATACAATTATTTTTGCACTATTTTGAATCTTTGAACAATACGCTTAGTGCGTTTGAACTGCCTTACAGTGTAATGATTATGTATTATTATTGTTATGCTTGTTTGCCCAGGAAGGCCTCACTGAGTCTCAAGACTCCTTTTCACAGTAGGGGGCAGTGATTGCTACCTGCAATCCCAATTGAGTAATTTGCAGGACATATTTCATTTTTGGGATATTTGGCTAAAGCCCGGTACATTTCATGTTTTATTTTAAGCAATGGGAGAAAACCGGAGAACCTCGAGGAAACTCATGCAGAACGGGGAGAACAAACTCTAGAAAGAAAATGTCCCACAGTCAGACATTGAACCCAGGTATATCTGGCTGCGTGGCACAAATGTTGCCACTGTGTGCTACACTGCCACCCGTCATGATTTGTCAACAGATATAATTCTAGAATCCATATTTTGGTTATGTCCTATTTTGAACAGTTGGAACTCTTCGGTGGCTTGAACTCCAGTATCCCATGGTGGTTCGGATGACAGTTTGATTACTGGGGATTATTGGTTGTGAATTCAGATCTGGTATTTTCCTCTTACATTTGTGCTCAAGACTGGTCACTGCGACGTTGACCTTGTGTTGTGTCTTGCAGCCCAGCCAGCAGGAACTCCAGAGATCTTGAAAAAGAGCCTGCACAGTTGCTCGCCACAAGGGGGTGAGGAGCTCTTCATCATCGGGAAGAACTTTCTCAAAGGTGTGAAGGTCATCTTCCAGGAGACCGCAGCAGGTGCGTGCCGGGCAGGGCTCGTGTGTGATTGGCGGCACGCAGAGTATCGGAGGGTAACGGGGTTGGCGTGGGAGATGAGGTGAAATGATTGATGAAAGCCGAGGGGGGTAGAAGAGATAAGTGGCCAATTGTAGGGCTTGGGGAGAGGGCATTGGAGCGAGCACGATGACCTCCAATGTAACGTCTAAAGCACGTGGTGTTTTTCTATTGCACATAGTATCAGAAGAGCTAAGGTGTTATTTTGAGTAAAATATTCAACGAGTTTTTCAGTTTGATAGCTGCGTATAAAAACATAATGCTGTCTATGGCTCGACAAAGTGCTCATTGTAATGCTATCGAACTGCTTGGTCTTGTTGACCCGTGGCTTTATCACGTTTGCATGTATCGTGTCACTGATATGAAGCGCTTGTCTGCTGGCATTCTTCGTTTGACATGAAGTTTGACATGAACCGTGTTTGTTGTTGTTATGTCCGCTTGATACAGAAGGGCACGTTGTGTGGGAGGCAGAAGCAGAGATTGACATGGAGTTTTATCACCAGGTATTCACATTTTCATTATTTCCACATTATGAGGAGCAGGCAGTGATGTGCTCTCTTGAGATGCAGTCGCATTTAAAGGCTATGTAATTCCGAATTGTGTTGTGTTGCACTGCTTCAAGAGCAATGCTGCTACTACCAAACACCATTTGTTGGTAGTATTTGCCAAACCATCAGTACGAATAAAAAAAATGCTTCAGAAAGTGAAATTGAACGCGTATGGCCTTGGTGGACATTTACAAAGCCCCTGGAAAATATCGTAGACCTTCACATTGATATCAACAGTGCCAATTATGCTCTTATTACTGCCATAAATACCGCGTTTTTGGAAAATTGATGATGCCGCAGCCATGGATTTTTTGTGTTTACTGTTTGTCGATGCGCCGTAAATATCGACATGCGTCAGCTGTGGCAATGGATGCTCTTCATGGCTTGGATGTTGTAATTTGTAAAGATCGTCTCGTCTTGCTGCGGGATGGGTTTCGCCTTTCGAAGCGTTACGCTCGGTAACTTAATGAAAGTCCATGCTTGTGGCGTTTATGCGTCCGAACCCGAACATTCAAAGCACTGATACCCCATTTACTGTGGCATCATCGGGACCTGGGAGAACCTCCCGAAGTAGCCTATTGGCCATCTGTTGGTACTACGTTATTATGACTTGCGTTTACTGCGGTATTTCTGCCGCCTAGACCAGGTTTGTTTCCCACAAGCACCGATAGATGGCGATGACGCGATCAGCTCCGAGCCGAGAGAACAGCCTACCGCTGATTGGCGAGATCCTCTGCAGGTTGTCGCGTGACACGTTCAGCCAATTGGAACATTGAAAGAATGCAGAATAATACCCAAACTGCCGCATTATATAAAGATTGACTTTCTGTACTGAACAAAAACGAGGACAGATACTAACAGATGAATAGTGGCTCATCAACCATGTTCTATCTAGTGACAGATGAGGGCCTTTCCACACCATTGTATCCCTCGCTCTTGCGATTCCACAATCCATCTTGGTCCCATACACGAGTTGATCCCATCACTGCCGTCTCTGCGGTGGGCATTCTCTCGACCGCATTCGCTCCTTTGGTTGCCATTCTGTCAGGAGCGTCGTCATTTGGCCATCATCCCTCCTACGTGTCTTGCCCAAGCCCACCTTTCTTACCAGTCGATATTGTTTCTGATTTGTGTTTGTTCCTTGGCATATGTTTGCAGGTTTTGTTCCATATTATTTGCCAGTGTGCATCCTTGTGATCCATACGACATAGTAATATGCACTGATTAAACGTTTTCTAATCCCCACACACAAAGATAATGCTGCGTAGATTATCATATTTAATTTTCCAAAAGCACTCCATACTGATAATTAGTTTGCCCTTTGTAGCTTCAGTACCATTCCAATTTTCCTCCAGTGATAACCCTAGGTATATTCTGCTGTTATTTTTCGAAACAATAATGGTTTTAGATTTATAGTTAACATAGACCCTTTTTATATTTGTGCCACGTTTTAGATTTCTATCCATTGCAAAACATGATGAGAATGTATTCAGTCGCTCACACGTGACCGACTACATTATGTAACTACGTCACCCTTTTATGGAAGTGTTTTGTGTATAGGTCTTGTATAGAGTTACATAACAGTGAGATGGCGGTTGAGACCGATGACAGTGTCGCAGCCAAAGTAGCGAATACGTCTCAGAGAATCGTCATTGCAGAGATATAGCGATGATATAAAACTAATTTGCAGGAGCGAGCTGGATTGTTGTGTCTCTAGACCGATCAGGCATGTTGATGACTTGGGTGACGCATCATTCAGCAGTGGATAGAGAATGCCTGGTGATGATAAATATTGTTGAGCTTTTGGGATGGTACAGTGCCGCGGTGGTAACACTTTCGCCGCACAACAAGAGCTGGCCTGGGTTTGATTTCCGAATTGGGTGCCTTTATATCTTGAGTTCGTATGTTCACCCCTTGTTTTACATGGATTACCTCTGGGTTCTTTGCTTTCCTCCCATAAGCTTAAACACCCATACAGGCGAACTGGAATTGACCAAACATCCCAATGCTGAAATAATACCTGCACATTTTGAAATTGGAATCGGGCATAGCAACATTGCCCCCTACTGCAAAATCTTGGTAGAACCACACTGAAAACAGTCTGGAGACCCAGTGAGGCTTTTTTGGGTATCAAGCGTAAACAAATAAATACCCTTTGGTGTGTTTCCACGACGTTAAATGTCAGGGCAGAATCCTGTAAAACCGTTGCACTGTACATTTTCCAGTTGCAGCTTTCTGTATATTTGGTGGGGAGCAGTGCCACAGTGGTTTGCACACGGCTACAAATTTGGCAAACCAGAGTTGAATTCCCGGCCATGGTAAAGCTGAAGTGGCAGGTAATATCTGAACCTGGCTTAGGTCTACAGTAGAACAACTTGGCCTTAAATGATTACTTGGCACGGTGTGCACATATCAGCAGTGAGGAGATTAAGGCCATAACATTCTCTTTTCTGCCTTGCTGTCGTTTATAAGTGCTTCCTCAAAGTCAAGATGTAGAGGGAGAGGGGCGGGACAGGTATGGCACTTTTCTTCAGGCCTCAGATTTCAGGGGCCCTCATTTGGCATTTTGTCTTTTGCCAAAAATCTCATGACGACCCCGACTCAACCAGCACTTATTCCCACATTGTAAGTTGTGGAGGGGGGCGGGGGGGGTAATCTTTGTGTTTTATTACGTTTCCTTCATTTGGTCCCTTACTGACACATTTTCGCGTGCGTACGTGCGTGTGTGTATGCAATGCGCAGAACCACCTGATAGTGAAAGTACCGGCGTACTGCGACCCCGGCATCACCAGTCCCGTGTCCGTGGGGATTTTTGTGAACAGCAGCGCAGGGCGATCGCACGAGGTGCAGCCCTTCACGTACACACCCGACACAGGTAAGGCGGGCGAGCTCACGCTGAGCTTCCATAGCGCGGTGGTCTCGTCATGGGCTCACTTGCTTGGGAACCTGATTTATCTGCACCAAGTGTGCACAACATACGGCCCGCGGACCAGATCGGCAATACATTTCATCCGACCCGTAAACAATAATCCAAAATCAATCTAATTGTATTGTTAACAATGTATTTGATTTTGGCTTATGTTAAAGTACACATATTCTGACACAGGCCTATACCGCTATAGCCTACTGTTAATGTTCTGTGTGTCTGCAATGGGAAGGGGGATGTATAGAGGGAGCGGGGTCGTGACCAGTTTGTGGCCCTTTGTCTGGTTATTTTATCTGGAACTGACACTCATGAAAAATTAGTTGTGCACCATTGGTCTATAGACTCTACTATAGGGATTCCAGGGAGATGGAGTGATAAAATCAACTCGTCTGCAGGTGCCGTGTGGACTATTACTTCACAGGACCGTGAAAAATAGTGGCGAATTGGGGAGGCCTTTATCCATCCAACAGTGGATTGACCATGGCTGATGATGATGAATGGCTCAGGAAGCTAATGGTTTTTGAAGGGGCCAGATTTCAGAGTGAGCAAATCGTATTGGGAAACAAAATCCATTGCATGTAAATTAAGATTTCGTTATGTAATAATCATCATGTGCAGAGCATCACTCGTACATGTATTATATGAAATTAAATCTACATGTGTAGTTAATTACAACCTATTATTGGACAGTCTCAAAAATGTTTAACTCCCCATACACGATGTACGAGTCTCTGGGGATATATAAAATGCTGAGTTTTTATTAACGTACCAGTTTTTATTAGAACCCCAACTTTGCAATGAATAAAAAAATGCCTGCGGAGGAGGCATGAATGTCGGTATGCAGTTGTAGTTTCGCCAAGATATTTTAGATTTTACGATGGCAATGATTAATGAGGCTACACTGTTATTGTTTGTGTGATGGGTTTTATACAGGGTTTAATTTCTCATGGGATATTTTCTGGATCACTGGTTGACTGGAGCGGGTATGCAAGTAGTATTTGCCACAGCCATAGGAGAGAGGTATGCTGGATATGTTGTGCCGGGTGTGGACATTTTCCGGGTCGCTGTCTTGGACAGACCTGGCTTAAATAAAGCACTGATTTGACATTGTGGCATGCCTCTGTGGTGCAATGGTTAGCACACAGGTCTCTGGTTTAATCCCCCAGCACTGCAGGGAAGACCATTGAGCAGGTTTCTTAAAACCCCCTGGCTGTCCACCCAGCAGTATCGATGGGTACAGCAAAGATGTTGATCGTCAGGTCACATGTGGTGGGTAAAGTGCGGGTACTCCGACCTCTTCCAAGACGTGTGGCCAGTGTGAAACGGTCCAAAATATCCTCCAGTGGCTCTGTAGAGTAGTGGAGGCCTGTCAGCCCACATTGCAAGGCGTCGGCAATTTCGGGGCTGCACCTCAGTCCCTTGCTAAACCCTGTCTGTACAAGGTCGCGAGGGGGCCGGAGCCTATCCCGGCATACACAGCATGCAAGGCAGGGCTATACCCAGGGTGGGACGCTAGTTCATCAAAGGGCACTGGGGCAATTTAGTCAGCAGACCAATTAACATAGGCGTCATGTCATTGGACGGTGGGAAGAAACCGGTATACCCAGGGAAAACCTACGTGGACACGGAAAGAGCATGCAAACTCCGCACAGAAAGGCACCCGAGTGGGGAATCGAATCCAGTACGTTCTTGCTGTGACGCGGCAGCGCACCTCACTGCGCCACCGTGTTGCCCCTTTAGACTTTATACTGTGTTGAATACTTCGGTAATGAGCATCTTGTGCGTGTGCAGTCGCGGTGCCCGCTAAGGCGAAAAGCATAAAAAGTGAGGATTCGTCACAGTGTGCCTTCGAAGATCCATTACAAGGTGAGTCGCCTCTCTCCCCTGGGGTGGCAGCTCTAGCTGGAGTTATTAAATAAAGGCTTACGTGTTCATCTTTATTTTATACACATATCCCAGGCTTATGAGTAGCTTCCAGAGGGTGAAAGCTGCAGCTGAGAGTTAGGCCACTCGTTAGGCGCACAGCATCGTGTTTGCATTGCAATCAACTCTTCATTCAAGCAATCGGCCAAAATGTTTATTTTAATGGGGGAGCCCAGCAGGACAATGAATCTCTGTTTTACGGCTGACTTGTGTCACAGTACAGAAGCCGAGTAATAAAAGAGGGAAAAAAACAGTGGCACGGGATGCGATCAGAATGGGCATAGCTCTTGTCTTTTGCCAGCAGTTGCATGAGCACGTGGTTGCAGCACAGCACCGTTATCTAATTGTTTTTGTTGTTTAGCCCATGGGTGTATTGCTTACAGTGCACCTTGGGCAAGTGTGATGTTTGTTTCGTTTTATAAATACGTCTGAGGACAAATGCTTAGTACAAAAGAGATGCGGATGCATTTTTTGTTGTTCCTTACGTTCACACGGCAATGACTCCGCCTCACAAGTGTGTTATAAATATTAATGAATAATACATACAATTTATTACGAACGCATATTCATGCAATCTCGAAGGTATTCATTTGACGAGAGACTGACTCGGAGGCCCGAGGTAACCTGCTATGGGGGGGAGTTGAGCATCACAGTTAGCCGGCACTAACCCGCCAGACACTCGTCTCGATGGGCCATCGGCTGGTTATGAATAAAGTGCTTGGAACCATCACTTATCTTATCACAGTTCCCCACCACCCCCTCCAACTTCCCGCTGTGACCTCCTCCCTCCCCTTCTCCCACCCGGGCGTCACCGCACCATCGCGTCTCCTCCCACACGCGCCATCAGCGCCGGCGTGCCAGTGCGGCACGATGACCCTCAAGGCGGGCGGCTGTGACGCGGCCGGCGGGCTGCTCCTCTCAAAGCTGGATGACGTCGCGCTCATGGAGGTGTCCAACAGCAGCCCCCTGCCCCTACAGGTGTGCGCAGCCGTCTGTGCGGCGCTTGTTAAAGGGGCCCCCGGGCGATGCCAGAAACAGCAAGCGCCAAAAGAATTACGACGTTGCAATGAAGGAGGGGAAAATAAGTTTGGATGTTGAGTTCGCTGGAAAACCAAACGCCAGTCTTGCCCGTAACCGTTTTGAACTTGTCAAGCAGACACTAGTACTTAGCCCTCGCGCCGACGTTAATCCTGACCTCACCGCGGTCACTTCACCGGGGCCCCCTTGTTATTTATTTTCCGCTTTTAATTTCTGATGCTCGCAGCGCCACCGCGAGGCAGGCTGCGGCGTCACGTTCGTCGGCGCTGCCCGTCGGCGCTGCCCGGCGGCGCCAAAGTGAATATCGCGTGTGCGCGCGCGCACGCAATGTGGCAACCCAGCGTAAAACGACTGCTTGTTGTGTTGGTGTAGCAACAGCAGTGCAGGGGAGGCAGAGCGAGCCGGGTGTGGTGCTGGCTCCTGCCACCTTCTCACGTCTCGTGCCAGCAATAATATAGGTGCTTACCAGCGGATTTGTGCCAGAGGTCTACACTATGAAGGAGATCTTTGTTGTTGTCTCTGTGTGTGTGTGTATACATGCCTATTGAATTCCATCCTCGTTGCATGTGTGTGTATAGAGCAGATGACTGAATACTGTGGGTGTGTGTTGTGAAGGAGGTCTCTGTTGTCTCTCTGCGTTTGGATGTGTACACGTATTGCAGTCGAAACTTAAATGCACGTGTATGTGGGGCAGATGATAACCAAACATCATGAAAACGGTTGTGTGTTGTGATGTTCCCGTCTTGTCTTGCAGCTCGGGGAGGCTAGTGTTACGTGCAAGATGTCCCCAAAGCAGGAGGATATGAAACAAACGTGCTTCTGTTTGTCGCCCACACAACTCGGATCCCCTGCACAGCTTTCTGCTATAAACCAGTTCAAGCCCGAGCCTAGTGACATCGCAGTCGCCCAGCTTGCTGCCCACGGAGGTCTCTCACCACAGCAACAACAACAACAGCAGCAGCTGCAGCAGAGTCAGCCACTTCAGGCTCCAAGCTTCACCCCTCAAACCCTCATTGTGCAAGTGCAGGGCCAGGACAGCAGTCTTCAACAACAGGGCCTCTTGCAAGTTGCCGCTGCACTGCAAAATCCAACGATAGAGCAAGTAGTTTTCCAGACGGCAGGGGAGCCTATGACGCAGCAACCGTCGTCTGCAGCTCCCGGCGGCGAGGCGCAAGGGGAGAAGGATTCTGCGGGCAGTCAGGTGCCCGTGGGCATCATGGACGGAATCCTGCCCGCCGGCGAGCCGATGGCGCCCATCACCGCGCAGTTACACCTGATGCAGGCCTCGCAGCCTCCTGCTCAACAGCCGCCGCCGCCGCAGCAGCAGCAGCAGCAGCAGTCGCCGCACCAGCAGATGTTTCAGATCGCACCGCAGCCCGGCGTTCAGGTGGAAGAGGGGATGGCCGTGGGCCAGCCGCGCCCCGAGCAGCACGCGCCGCCGCCGCAGCAGCTGCGCGAGGCGGCCGCGCCGCAGCTGACGCTGATGCAGTCAGGCGCGGGCGCGCGCCCCCCTTCGCCGCCGCGCTGCGACGCCGCGAGCCTGCGCAGGCAGCCCAGCGGCATGTGCTCCGAGGACCTGGACACCGTCAACATGGTGATCGAGATGCAGCAGGCGCTGGAGGAGAGGTCGCACGGCGGCGCGCCCTTCCAATCCCAGGAGGCCATGGACGTGCAGCAGGCGGCTCACAAGAGGCCCCACGTCGACATGAAACCCGAGCTCTTTCACCAGGATCAAAACCCGGCCAAGTCGTCGCATTTCATGACGCACAACGAAATGATGCAGTACACGACGCAGAGCGTTCCGCCCGGGCCGATTCAGACGAGCGTTTATCAGCAGACTCCGGCCGAAGTGGTGGAGCAGGTTATCGCCGACGCCAACAGGCAGATCCAGGCCGAAATGATCCAAATAATCACGTCGGCGCAGGGCCAGGGCGGCAGCCAACACGCAGATTCCAACACGTTTAACCTCATCGAGATGCGCTCGGATGCCACCTCCGAGCCGCACGGCTTTCGGTCGAGCGCTCCCATGCTACAGCAGTGCACGGGGAGCGATATTTCCAGTATGTTTCAGTCCAACTTGGACATGATGCCCATGCAGGTGCATGAGCGCTGCCAGCCGGTCGACATGGTTCAAGGTGCCGTCTGCGACGTCAACAAACATTCCAGTGAGAGTCCTCAGCAGACGAATCCTTTTCAGGTCACCCAGGCGTCCAGCAGTTCCGGCCAGGCAGACTTCTTTCAGACCGGCGTGAACATTGTTTCTTCTCAGCCGAGCAGTGGGACCCAAATGAGTAGCATGTACCACGCCAATGAAATGCTTTCTCAAATTAATAAGGAGCTGGAGATCTTGAATTCCTCCCAGGCTGATGGAGGTATAACACAACAGAGTGGAAGCTTGGAGCAGGCTGTATTCCAAGGGAGCGTGGCGCCATCCGAAAGCTCCCAGCAGTCGGATCTGTATCAGGTTGAGGGCTCAATGTCATCCATGAAGGTTGACTCAGGAATGCAGATATCTGCCCCAAATGAAAGCTTAGGAGGCCTCATTACTACACAGGCGCCAAAAACAAATTCACAAACAAGCCTTTTCCAAACCACTGGAGACATATCATCTCAGCAGCCCAGCCTGTTTCAGGCCTCAGGAAATGTGCAACACTGCGGCAACACTCAACAGTTCAGCTTATTGGTCGTCGGTGACACCATCTCAACCGATGGAAAGAATGAAATTGAGATGTCGAGCCAACCGCAAGCCATCGGGCAGCTGATATCCAGTCACCCCAGCAGAAACGCCGTGCAGCCCGGCCTCTTTCAGACCAACAGTGGCATTATGGCCATGCAGACCAATGTGATGTCTCAGCAGCCTACGTTGTTGTTCTCGACCGGAAATATTCTACCATCTCAGCCGAGCGTCAATATTCACATGTCCGGTGTGCCGCCGCAGACCATAATAGAAATGCTGCCGGCGCAGCAGGGCGACACTCAGACTCGACAGCCCGGCCTCTTCCAGGCTTCCGTGGCTTCCGTGACTCCGTCTGCGGGCGGCAACCAGCAGCCCGCCGGCCTGTCGGGCGAGGGCATCATGGCACCGGCGGGCCTCGGCGCCGCCGTTCCTTTGGCCGCCGGAGAGATGCTGACGTCGCAGGCGCCGGAAAACCCTTCTCGGCAAGGCGCGATGTTCTCCGGCTATCGGGGCGAGGCCGGCGGCCTGGTCGTATCGCAGCCCTCGGCCCAGGCGCCCAACGCGGCCGTGATGGCGAATCGGCAAAATCAGCAGGCGGTCACTCTGCAGCAGCCGGACCTGTTTCTCTTCGTGGGAATGAACCCAGGTAGGTTACGGTGAATTAAAATTATCTCTAACTCAAGATTGGAGGTCAGGTTTTCATTTTGCGTTAGCTGCGGGATCTAACAGAATGGCCGTGATGACCTTGCAACAGAATATTGCGGAAGGGAAAAGGTGAATAGTAAACAGAAATGACACGCGGCACGATTGGGAAGCCAACCAACCTGAATGTTTAGTTGGTTTAGCATTCACATTAACACAGTGCCTTTGTTGAGGGGGCCTGTGTATGGCTCAAGATCGGCGAGTCGCGAGAGCTGAGATGCTGGATCCAACTACTGGTCGCCGCCTGTGTTTCAATTGGGTTCTCAAGGGTAAGGAATTGATGGTCACGGCTTGATAACCAATCACCTTACAACAAAACTATCACAGTGCATTTTCCTGCACTTAAATTTTGCTAAATTCTAGTAATGATCGTCATGTGACAACACGGGTGTCAATGGCAGGGCAGGTGGGAACACGCTTCCCCTTGCTGTGTAGACCAGAGGTCACTGGAAGGAATCCCAGACATAGGCGTGGTATCCATTTGTGAGTCGTTCTTTAACATTACGGTAACAAATGCATTGCTTTGCAAGCATTCCAAATGGATCATTCATCTCGTTCCGTGATGGCAATAGCCTTGTAAATAGAACACACGCGTAGAAACAATACTATTATACCTGTTGCTTTGCTAAACGTGACCTCTTCTACACCAACCCGTCTTGCGTGCGTCATCACCGCTCAGTTGCTCAGAGCCAGCCATTGGGCGGCGGCGGGGAGCCAATGCAGCTCGGCCTGGGTGCCCTGCCAGCCTCCCACCTCCTGCAGCCATCCGGGCCTCTGGGTGGCAGCAGCACCATCGCCGACACCGGCGGGAACGGTGGCGGCGGCGGAGGCGGCGGCGGTGGCTGTGTTACCGGCACCGCCCCGGGGTCCGTGGGCGGACACGCCCTGCCGGGAGGCGGCATACAGGCCGTCTCCGATCCCATGGCCGGCCTCACCTTGGACCAGAACATGGAGCGCATCGAGGAGCTGCTCGTGTCGCTACAGGCGCGGCGTGACGACCACCACCAGGACCACGATGTCAGGTGAGCAGCCGCCGTAGCTGGTGCTGCACGCGTTGCTTCGCCCGAATGTGGCTTTACACAGACATGGATTCAACCTAGGGATGCCACCTCTTCAGGTACAAAATAGCCGGGACATATCATGGGAACACCCCCTCCCTTATGGTGGTGGAGGGGCTTGCGTGTTCCAATGAATCCCAGAATTATGTCACCTGGAGTCCAACGCTCCTGCTAGGTCTGCCTTGGTGAGCAGGTCTCAGAGAAACTTCCAGACAAATAATGGTTTGAAGAGGTTGGTGCCAGGAAGGGCATTCGGCTCCAATATCTTCCACCATTGGGGGGCAACTGGCCAACCCAGGTCAACCCAGGTCAACCTGCATACCGGCTGATAAAACCGGCAACAACAACAACGCATCATGGGAAGAATATCTGACAATACCAGAAAAGGGGAGAACTACAAGTATATGTATTGTCTTGAGTAGTGGATTATTACACAACTGACAAACATTGAGCGGACCATCCTGGCTAGTTCAGGTGCCAACCTTACTAAACAGACCTGGCTCTGCAACGGCTCAGCTCCACACAGACCTCCTTCAGTCATCATTTTGTAAATTAACTCTGAGTGCACTTTCCATCCAGGGGAGGTGTTGGTGAAAAGGTCAGGCTTTAATCTGCTTGGAAGTGAACTGTAGACTTAACCCAGATTCGTAGCACGCAAACACGACGGCCTAATTGCTAAGACGATTTAGCCACTTACAACTCAGCCGTGCGGCATTTTATACTATTATTTCTGGGGATTAAGTTCCCTCCCATATGTTTTGTGGGCTCTCTTGTTGAAGGGTGCATCACGTGGTTATGATTGAACAGAGTTGTTTTGCTGGAAGACGAGCGTATATTGAGCTGGGTGGTTTTTCTCCCATCTGCTAGGAAATTTGAATTTGATTGCACATTTGGTTGTTGGGCTTCATGAACACAAATGAACACACAATTGGCTTAATTTCTCGTATATTTTAATATTCATCCGCATTAGGTGTGTCGGGCACAAAATCTGTCAACTTTTCATTAGTAATGAAATCAATGTTGGGGTGTTCCTGTTAATTCTGATTAACTGTCCCATGTGAAGGGCTTAATAATTGCAGCCGAGTTTGCCGACCCCTTTGTCAATCTACTGCTGGATGAAGCCCCCCTTCCTGCATGTAGTGTCAGTTACAGGAGCTACTGTCCCATACTTCACCATTCTGATCAATGCGGGCTGAATGTGGGAGCTGCGAAATAAAGTATTGTACATCAAGGGCTTCATTTTATCCCAGTCCTCTTTGGGTTAGTGACCTGAAAAATCCTGCTGCTCCCAGGACTCCACATATAGTATACCTACCAGTCAACCAGTGACCCGTAAATTATTCAGTGAGACATTATTCCCAGCCTGTGTGTCACATTCATGGATCGGATTAGGAGCATCCCACCGATGTGGTTGGTATCGCTTCCTGTGGGGCAGTGACACGGGCCAGCAGTGGCGCATTCGCTACTTGTTGCAGAGGTTTGTGGTTATAATCTGGCAGGCCACGCTGGTTGTTTTTTCAGGTGTTGACCATAAAATACAAACGGCTTCACAGTGCATGTTAAAGGTCCCCTGAAGTAGTTTGAAACAAGTAGGCCATTGTATCCCAGTGTTATGGTGCAAATTTGCCAAATTCAAAGGGTGATGTGCAAATTGTGCAATTGGGATCATGCAGAGCAACACTTCTGTGAAACTACTACAGACTCCATCCATCCATCCATTTTCAGAAACCGCTTAATCCTATACAGGGTCGCGGTGAGCCGGAACCTATCCCGGCAGACACAGGGCACAAGGCAGGGGAACCCCAAGGATGGGACGCCATTCCATCGCAGGACGCCTGGGGAAATTTAGTGCAATTGGGATCATGCAGAGCAACACTTCTGTGAAACTACTACTACAGACTATTTCTGTGAAACATATAGCGCCTTCCTCCATGATAGTCTAGTGATTTATGAATAGGGAGTTTACGCGTACTAAATTTACGAATTTGTTTGTAACGGTTGGGTCTCTTCAGCAGTGGTGGCGGCGCATCACACTTGCGCGTGTTGTGTGATTAGCTGTCGTGTGATTAACTGTCGTGCTTAATTTCTTGCAGTATGCAGGAATGAACATGCGACCACCCTCTGAGCAAGTCCGATGGTTTTCTGCCCAGGGCGACAAAGGCACTTCTGCGCCGCTTAACCATGGATGTACAAGCAAAGTGGTAGTAGGGATTTTAGTGGACCTGGTCTCAGTTGTTGACGTTAGTCGTGTGTGTGTGTAAACGTGCTCTGGTGTATTGGAGTGGTAGCTGATTGTGTCTTATGTGGACAAAATAAGCTTTTAACACTGTGATTCAATGTTTGTACGTGGTCGTGATGTGTCCGCGTCTTAGTCGGCAGCTCTTTGTTACACGGTGAAATGGCCTTTCACAGACCTCGTGTAGGTGTCTCGTGGTCGCTTGGGCCTTGTTGTTAATTCCCCTCCATTGGCTTTTCGTTTGGTTTGTATTACATACGCTTCCCGCACTTTACAGATTATTGCTGCTGTGATTTCAGGCCAACGGATGATGTCTGTGATGCTTAATTACATACAGTTGCTGAACTTTAGTTGTGTGCGCGCGCGTGCGTGTGCAATGACATTTACGCCTGTCCCTTGTGGATTCTCTTTTTTTTATTATTACAATGTCGTTTATAGCATCAGCTGTGAATTTCACTTCCGAAGTAAACCTGTCGAGACCCGCGGTTTTGCTGTTACCAGTCAGTATGCGTTTTTAACTTTTGAATTCTTTTGGGAGCCCTATTGAGGTCTACGTGCCGTGGCTCTTTAAGAGTTTATCGGTGGTTTTTTTTGTTTTGTTTCGCGATGGAAAATGGTTTTCAGATGTCACAGGTTTACCGTTTCCCAAGTCGGACGCATCAAGGACGTCTTCGTGTTGACCGAGTTTCTTTTTAAGAAATTTTGTACACAAGAGTAGTGTATTTAAATGTATTTTATATGACGGGAAGTGCTCCTTCAGTGCAAATGTGTTCACTGTGGGGTTAAATAGTAAAACGAGTCTCAGTATATACGCCTAAATATCTTTTTTTTATATAAATATATACAATATTGTACTACAATGCAGTTTAGTTGGCTTCCTTGTAGAACCTGTCTATTTTGTGCTGGCTTTTCTCAGCCCTGTATATTATATTATATATAAACATATTTACTGCTTTAGTTTGCTGTGCTGTTTTAAGCAGAGATGGGGTTTCCTCCTCATTTTGGGTTTTGTAGAAAGTGTTTTGAAAGCACAACATTATCAATAAATAACTTCTACAGTCGAATACCGCACGCGTGGTTGTGTTTTTTTGAACGGTGGGTCATATTGACTTTGCACATACTTAACTGCCGGTGTGAATATACCCCGGAGCCTTATTTGCGCTTCTCAAGTTTAAGGTAAACTATAAACCGTTGGGATTACATTGCGGCCACATTTCTGGGGAATTCGCACAAACCGGGACCGGATCGTGAGGCACCAGGAGTGTGGACTTCAGCGGTCACTGATGCTGTAACGCAAAACTCCCACGGCCCCGCACTCCAGTCCACGCCTCCCCGAGCGTCCGGCTTTCCATCTCCGCCACGCTCCCTGCGCGTCATTTGCAGATTACGCGTCAGCTGCCACGCGCTTCGGTCATCATTCATGACGGCGTTCCAGTTAATTGGCGGACTTGAACAAGTCCGCTTGTGGCAAGGTCGCGAGCGCTGGTGTTGGGTGGCGTTGCTAATGCTTTCCTTGGCACGGTTTGTGAAGTGGGTTCAATGCTT
>JAZEWU010000022.1:7461639-7473736 GCA_036362915.1 Geotria australis | reverse complement strand
TCTGTTGTTTCCACCAGGTTTTGCCATTTGTGTTGCCGGTGTTCTGATAGAGATGTCATAAGTCTATCGCCTACTTCGATGGTACTTTCAGCAAAGGGGTCGCATTCGTAGAGCTGGCGGGGTGTTGATAGCGCGTCACCCCACTATATAGGCGAGATGGGTTGTGAATGATCGAGGTTGTTTTTAAATTAAACAAGAAACAGTAACTCTGTCCGAAGACATGTATTCATGCAGACTGCTCACAGTGCCGACAAGACTGTGGACACAGGCAACAGGAGAAGAGTGGTTGTCCACACACACAACAGGCAGAGGTCTCCAGCGTGGTTTAGATGTCTTGTGACCCCCCCCCATTTAAATCTCTAAACCTTAACGTTTGTCTATACTGTACCAATGGCTGTGTTTTGTAATGCAAACGATATAAAAATCCATCCATCCATTATCAGAAACCGCTTAATCCTGTACAGGGTCGCGGTGAGCCGGAACCTATCCCGGCAGACACAGGGCGCAAGGCATGGCCATACCAAGGACGGGACGCCAGTCCATCACAGGGCACCGGGGGCAATTTATTCCGCAGGCCAATTAACCTATGCATGTCTTTTGACTGTGGGAGGAAACCGGAGTGCCTGACGAAAACCCACGACGGACACGGGGAGCACATGAAAACTCCACAGAGAAAGGCATCCGAGCCGGGGATTCGAACCCGGGGCCTTCTTGCTGTGAGGCGACAGCGCGACTCACCGCTCGGCCACCGTGCCCACGCCCCTGTTACTCAAATCGCTGGCGGGAAATCGATACGTTCGCGCGTAAGGACGCCACGCGTCACGCACCCTCACGCCGGGGAAGTGACGTCACCGCGCCGTTTCTGACAAGCGACGCCTCGGCAAACGCACGGCGTCGCGAGCGAGAGCAGCCGAGCGCGTGACGTCACCGCGCACGCCCGGCCGTCTCCCCGCCATCTCCCCGAACGGCCGTTCGCGTGACGTGACCACGCACGTTTCTGGGATATAACGTGATCGCGCGCGGGGCCGCCGACGTCAACGCGCCGCGCATTCGCTCCGCCGTCTCCGTCGTGCGCCGTCCGCCGTCCGCGCCATCATCGTCAACGTTACCACCTCCTCCTCCGGCCACAGCAGCAGCAGCCAGCAGGGCGAGGGCAGAGCGGTGCCGCCGGTTGCGTGCCCGTTGCTTCTCCTCACCCCTCGTCCGATCTGCGGCAGGCGAGCGGCAGGCGAGCGAGCCGCGACGACACGAGCCGCTCGCCCACCCACCCCCTCCCCACCACCCCCACACACCCTGTAACTACCCCCCCCAGCCCTCATCATGGACCCACGCATCTCGTGGATCCAACCGGAGCAGCTGGGCCCGGCCAGTACGCTGTGGATGCACGTGTGGGAGAGCACGCAGGGCGGCGCGGTGGCGCCGCACTCCGCGGCCTCGCCCGGAGCCGCGGTGGCGGCCACCTCCGTGGGGGTAGGCCACGGCATAACCGGAGACTCGACTGCGTCGCTGGCGTTCTCCGTCCCCCCAGCTCTGTCCGCGACGCCGCCTCCACCGCCGCTCTCGCTGCCCGCCGCTCGTAACGGCTTTGCATCGGGCGGTGAGGCGGGTCCGGGCGGCCCGGCGATCGTGGCGGCCGCCGCGGCCGTCGGCTCGGTCTCGTCCCAGGGCGAGTGTCGCGCCGGCGCGGGTGGGGTCGGCTGGGGCTGCTCGGTCGTGGCTGCCGCGGCGGCGCGCGAGAACCGGGCCAGCACGTACGGCATGAACGCGCACATCCTGGCCGGCAACGGACACTGCGAGTGCACCCCGTGGAAGCGGAGGGCCTACAGCGACGGCGTGAGGGGGTGCGTGTTGTGGGGCAAGCGGGCTCGAGGGCTGCGCCGGGGGGGGAGCGGAGGTGTAGAGGGTCAGCGCGCTAGGATATGAAACCGATTGCTCGTCGCGGCCTCATTACGGTCGCGTTTATCTGAGCCGGTGTTCGGGCCTCCCCTGAGTCCTTGGCCCCAAATGAGTAGTACTTGTGGTGCGGTACTGAAGTATCGTCGCTAGGGAAACGAAGGGCGGCGCGATGTAGTTAGTTAATGTATTTTTTTTATAATTGTAGCAAAAAATACCCGGTGAGCTTGCAAGCTCTGGATGCGGGATTCCTGCGATACAACAAACGTTGCAACTCAGTTTTTATTTAAGCTGGAAGGAACTAACCACGAGGCGGTGGCTGCTGCGCGCCACCCACCTTTCTCGTGTGCCGTGCAGGCCTTCGTGGGTGCTCCTCGCAAACAGCACTTAACCCTATAGTCTGTTGAGGTTATACGGGGGTGTTTGTGGGGGGAAAGGTTGCTCGTGGGGGAAGTGGTTGCAAGGTTGAGCCCTGCCAGTCATCTCAGCCCATGGCATCTGGGTCTGTCCCGTAACCTCATGTCAGCGAGCTTTTGACACTTCACGTGGCCTCAAGGTGCAACCTGGCCTGGTGCAGGCGCCGTGCCGACGTTACCGCCTCTTAGTGGTGAACGCCGGTTGTTGCTGCTGCTGTTGTTGAACGCTGGTGGTTGTGTGTCGCTGCACCTAGCCTGGCACGAGCGCTGTGGCGGTGCCATGTCCGCGTCAGTTGTCTGTTTTTTAACCTATAACCAACATATGGGTCTGTCCCGTGAGCTGCCATTGAGCCTCCCACTGTTAACGCGGCTTCAAAGTGCACCTAGCCTGACACGAGCGTTGTGGTGACAGGGTCACATTGGTGGTGAATGGCTGCTGTTGTGTGGTTTGTGTTATCTGTCGTGTGTTTTATTGTGGGTTGTCTGTGGGTGGTTTCGGAATATTTAGATACCACATGCCGTGATGTATGTGGGATGCGTGTTTATGGGTGTTTATGCATGCTTCTTGAGTGTGTTTAGAGGATTCCAGACGGTACAGTACAGCAATATTGAGCAGCAGCATTTTCAGTCGAGAGAACTAACCAGCGATACTGATTTAAAACTCACCCACACGAGTATTACTAACACTATCAATCACTGCCACTAACGCTGAGACAATTCCAATATCGCTGTCGCCAGGAGCCAGCCACTATCACCGCAAATAATTCCCAAGTCTCGCATAGAATTAATATTAACTACTACCGCAGACTCAAACATTCCTACTGCTGCCGTAACTACTAACCCCGAGCATCGGCTACACAAGTCCCTTTCACCACAACGACAACTGCTACCTCCTAAGAATCCTAATTTCAAAGAGACTGTACCATCATCGTCACACTTTTATCAACCACTATTTGAAACCAACAACAGCAACTATATTTCAATGTACATGCCATCTCCACGCAACCATCTCCAGCGTGCCGCGGGGAATCCTCACGAGCCGGGGGGTTCCTTCACCACCGAGTGACTCACGGCGAACTATAGCCTCACTACTAAAGCCGTCACTTTACGTGCCCATTACAAATACAGTACGGTGGTCCCTCGATTTACGATGGCCTCACAATACAATGAAATCGCTTTACGATATACGCTCTCTAAGAACATTAGTATCACATTACTATCAAATTTCACTTTAAGATTCGTGAAAGACATGCGGCTGCATAGGTGAATTGGCCTGCGGACTAAATTGCCCCCAGTGCCCTGTGATTGACTGCTGTCCTATCCTGGGTATAGCCCTGCCTTGCGCCCTGTGTCTGCAGGGATAGGCTCCGACTCACCGCAACCCTGTATAGGGTTCAGCGGTTTCTGATAATGGATAGATGGATACGTGTTACGATATGACTGAGCGTGGGTCGCGCAGCAGCCAATCAGCGATGCAAACGCATGCCGCTTGGGTAGCTTCTCAGTGCTTACATCTCAGTGTTTACTTCTCGTTTGTATGAAACACGTGTGTGCTGCTCTTACCGTACTAAGGTATTATTGGTCTCCCTTTACGAGGGTTTCAAATTACGATACGTGTTCTGGAACGGATTAATATTTTAAAGCGAGGGACCACTGTATCACCATCCCCCACTATAATTTCAAACACTCCATTAAGACTACTGAAACGACCGCTGCTAACTCTATTGCCACCACAAAATATAATCTACTAAAAACTCCTCATCGCAACAACTGGCAATCACTACAATTGTGACTCGTAATCCCCAGGTTTCCCCTCACATCGTCTGTCTATTAATACTACAGTACTACTATGAATCATGCTGCCATAACCATCACTGCCATCAACCACAGCAGACATATAAATCTTCCTCAGTCACGACCCCCACTGCTAACCAAGGACTTTTGCAATGAACGGTCCTCGGAAGCAACAGGTTGATTTTAAGGTAAACGTTGTGTTTAACCGTTATTGCGAGCAGAGGAAGGTCTGGATGTAAACAAATTTGAAAACTCCCAGTTGGCAGAAGTGTTGCTTTTCCTTTCGTTTCAGAATACAGTAACTTTTTAAGGTCACCTGTTTTACCTAAATACGGTATACTGAAGCCTTGAACATTATACAATCCTACAACTGCTACTTCTCATCTCCCGCGACAAACGACCAATGCCACTACGAATATCTCCCCTAACCGCTGTAGAACTCCGGTCACTCTCACCCGTCAACTACAAGCCCACTCCACCACCATTACCAGCAACCGACACCACTTTGGCATTCCCTCCAACTTTGCCACAATTCACTTGGCTTGTGCACCAGCACCATAACACTGTCACTAATAAATGTAAATTGCCCACACGGCCACCGTTAATCACCCAACACTACCGCTACTGCCAGTGACTGCCATTGTGAACCGTAAAACGCAACCACCACCAAGAAATACTGTCAGGTGGGTCTGGCCAGGTTTTCGCGGTAAGGGACAACACACGGTGTACTGATGTACATTTCCATGGCTCGATGCATGAGAATTGCTTTTCTAATTTTCACATACCTGATTTTTCAGGGGATATTTGTTTCTTCTAATATACCTCAAGTCTGTGATTGGAAAACACAAATGTGCTGTAGTTGCTTTGATAAGCTGGTGTCCACTTCGGTTCTTTATAATTGAGTTGCTAGTCCATGAGCCATGAACAGATGTTACTTGTCGGTGCCACTTGAGCCATAACTTGAGTGGTTCCAATTCCTTTGTGGTCACCAACAATGAGTTATGTGAACTATTTGAAATGCTTTGGGTTATCATATAATTTGCTGATATTTGCCAGGTTAATAAATTGGGATGCCTATATTAATGTCTGCTACATTATCTAGTTGCAGTACCAATGTATGCTCTTACCCATGGACTACTGAGAGTCCATTGAACCATAGCCCTTTTACAAAGGAGCCCTAAATATCAAACATAAAACAAGAAAATGTATTTGAACCTTGTTTTAATCTGTAACTTTAGGCATTTTATTCTTGTAGGGCTGTAATGAGGTTTCCATCCTTAAGCCTGTTTCAGAATTTGAAATCCACCATTGCCTCTGTGGGATTCCACCTGTCACGAGCGGGTGAGTGAAAGTGTGATGAACCTGTTTTTAACGGTGCTGTTTTTTGCCGAATGTCAGGAGAAAAGTGCCTCTAGAGTGAAGATGGGAGTGACGCCCTTGGTGTTTTTTTATGTAGACCAGGTTATGGTGGAATTTGACCAAGTCAAGTATTTTTGTAAGCTCCAAGCCAAGGGGCACAATGGTTAATGTGCCGATTGTATCCAGAGAGGGCATGGGAAGTTTATCTAGCCACAGAAAGGGCCAGTTCCACGGTTTGATGCCACCAAACTATACTCAACCCATAGCACACAGGGCTCCATGCCCGAGACTACAAGTGGAATGCTGAGCAAAGCGTAGGAACAGTGCCAAGCCACGGTCTACATTTAGCACTCCCTAGTCCGAAAGCAACAATTGGCTTCCCTTGCAATTCGATGCATTGGCATGGTTTTGGGTCACGATTTGATCCAAACATTTTTTCTGCCATGTGTTTGCAGAATATGCCATGACTTCAGGATGTCTGCTAAATAATTAGTATGTAATTGGTTGCCAAGTCTGAGGACGTTTTCAGGATGGTCCTGCCTTGTAATGTTTGGCCAGTTACATTAATATGCTTTTGGCATGAGATGGAACTGGATGGATAGTTTCAATCTTCCTGTATTCCATCTGTTGACCACCCTACAACATACAACACATGGTGTTTTCCCATTCAATTACTAATCAGGCTTTGCCTTGTTTGGATACTGACAACATCGGGCATTCGGTGATTTGCTTATACCTCATAGTTGTTTTAAAATCTTAGTTTTATGTGAACGTATTACAGTGGTTGTAAATGTACAGTCCTTTGTCAAGCCGCTGCTAGATAGTATCATATCTAGGGTGTGTATGGCAAAGGAAATGATTTGAGCATGCTTGTCGGTGTATCAATTGCAGTATTTGCAAATTATATGGAAATTATATGCCAATGTTACATTCGGGCTGGAGGGGTAACATAAAGCTACAAACACGATAATAGATTCAAGAAGCAAGTAAAATGGTGCAAATGAAGGAAAACGTAATTGACGCTTGAATCAAATCGTGTCGGTTCAAACGAATCGCCTGGAAGGGTGAATCGTTAAAACCGTGAAGCACTTGCACAGCGGGACACACCGTCGCTGCATATTCAGTCATCGTGTTGCACAGAAACCTGTAACACCAGTGTAGAGAGGAGATGGTTTTAATTTACTCGGTGTAATAGGTTTGGCAGGTCACACTCTGATGCCTGCAGTTTTAATTGAACATTTCAATCTTATGTCCAGTCGTTACGACACAGAAAATGTTGCTCAATTTCCCAGGATATAAAGATCTCGACCAATGTAATTTAATTCCACCTGGCTGGCAAGGTGTCTGGTGGGGGGGGGGGTGTTGGATCGTGTTTGAGGCTATTTTGCAAAGAACAAGGGGACACTCGGGGAAGCGGTCTGTCATATCGGGAAGCGCTTCAGGTTTGAGCCACATCGCACTGTCACAGAAGACTTGCTAAAAGTCACTATAATAGCGTCAATCCCGTCTGCAGTAATGTTTAAAAATGTTGTCGGTGATATCGACCAAGGTGGTAATGATGCGTAGAGCGTTAATTAAACTGTAAGAGTCTAAATTACCAGGAATATGACGTGACAAAAAAAATGTCGAGCAATAAAAATCTACGAGTAAATATGAGGGCTGTCAAGCCAGACTAATTCCATGGCAAATCAACACGGCCGTTTACCTGACCCCACCAAATATTGACTTGAGGTGTCATTTGAAAGCTGTTGAAAAGGGCTTTCAAATTAAATGTGGCTTCTTTGGGTCCTTTTGCTAGTAAGAGCCGACGGTAATCTCGCACGACCTACGACACATTGGATGAAATGCGCGCCGCTCGTGGATTTGACACGGAATGACCCTTTGATAATGAGCTACGGCAATGAACGAGCTACAGCGACGACACGTTGTCGCATTCGATGTGGCGCTAAGGGTCAAACTGCCTGCACTGGGGAGCAGAGCTCCCTTCTAGCTACCTCTTCAGCCAGCAGTGGATATTCACCGTTCCACACCATCGCATTCCAATCGGAGAGTGACTCCCATTGACTTCCCACTGTGTGGAACTTATTTTAATCCGCACCAGAGGCATGCTCGACTGCTTTGACCTGCGATGGGGCTTTGCAATTGCAAATATACTATCTTTTAGTCAAGCACTCTAACCATTGTGCCACCCAGCTGGATAAATCTTGTGTAATTTTTATTAGGAATATTACGTCATTGCACTCCCCTGCCTGTAGCTTTGCTACTGGCTGCATAATTTGGCAACAGGTAGCACACGCAACACAGCATGCAGATCAAACATAGTGATTCTCACATGCACAATCCGACGCACGTTTTGGGAGCCTTAAAGTAATTTTATTTTAATTATTACATGTAAGACATGCTGATGGATAGGTTGCTTGGCCTGCGGACTGGATTGCCCCCGGTGCCTTGTGATGGACTGGCGTCCCATCTTGGCTGTGGCCCTGCCTTTCGCCCCGTGTCTGCCGGGATAGGCTCCGGCTGTTGCTGTTGGGCACGCGCACCCACTAGCTGCACGCGAAGCGGCGCGGCGAGTGATGATTAAGCGACCGTGGCTGTCTCCTGTGTTTGCGCAGCCTTCACGAGGAGGTGCTGGATTTCTACGCGTACATGTCCCCGGGCGAGGCGGAGGAGCGAATGCGCCGCGAGGTCGTGCACAGGATAGAGACCGTCGTCAAGGAGCTGTGGCCGACGGCAGAGGTGCGACAAAACCACAAACGCGCACGACACACGTCCCTTCCCCCGGTGGAGCGTCGCCGCGTCTCAGAGGCTCTTTTTGACAGGGTCCCTGCGTGCTGGGGGGGGCGGGGGGCTGTCACCAATTTGATTTTGAAGAATGACGATGGTCAGGCACTGGAGTTGCTCTCGGTGCATCGCTCGAATCGCGTACGACAACAAACAGATGTGTTGCAGCAGTGATATCACGGGTTGGGGGAATGACACGCTTGTTGTATACGGATGGATGTTTATTATTACAGCAGAAAAAATACCCAGTGAGCTTGCAAGCACTTTACGGGACTCCTGTGACACAACAAACATGCGAGTTGCTGACAAAAATTTAAATATATACAAGATTATATATAACCAAAAAAAATGTAAAATCAACCGAAAAGCCCAGACCATAATGGCCGAGTAGATATCTACAACAATGGTTCCCAACCTCTTTGGACTATATGAATGACTGTCGACGCTCGTAAAGAAATATTATCCAAACAACCGTGAAGTAGACATAATGGCAACAAGTTCTGCGGACCATTTCTCGCATCCTCGTGGACCACCAGTTGCCCAAAGACCACATGTTGGGAGATACTCATTTACAAGATTTGGGTTCTTTGATTTAAGGTTACTTTTAAGGAGTATGGTTTGTAGAGGGCAACACTCAAATGCATGAGAAAATCGTACAGGAATAAACACTAGCTACACTGGCATCTGTTGACCATTTTTCAGCTCCTTGTGTCCGTTCTCTTGAACAGCGGTTCCCAAACTGTGGTCTGTGAGGGTATTGCAGATGGTCCTTAAAAAAACATAAAAATAAAGTAATAATTGTTATAAAGTAATGAACTATTAGAAATAGCTGCATTTAAATACCCGTTGCTATATAAGTTTGGATATTATAAATCGTTGCGTTTTAATACCCGTTGATATATAAGTTTGACTGTCATGGGCCATAGGCCATGTACTGACGTTCAAACAGCTTGCATAGGTTGTGGTCCACAGCAAGCTTTTGATGACGGGCTAGTGGTCTGCATTAAGACAAAGGTTTGGAACCACTGGTCTAGAATATATCCCCTTTACTTTTTGATCGAAAGCAGCAAGGGAAATGGGTGGACACACCGTTCCATTAATGGACCCTCTGTTTTGTTAGGCGTTTCCTAGGAAATTAAGAACCAAAACAAACACGCACGCGCGCACGTACACACACGGTCACGTGTGTACGTGCGCCCATGAAAAAAGCGATGGCGGCTAGCAGTACGTAGCGAGCGTACTGCTACAATAAAAAAACCTCATTAATTAGTTGGTTGATAATATCATAATATATATGAAGCAGGGTGTGGCAATATGGCGCCGGCAAAACCGCCTGGCTGCCTCCTCCGCCTCTCTGCACTTTCCTCGCGCCTCTGAGTTGGTCTCTTGTCGAAGGAATATCTTCGACATTCAATGAATATGCGCGCGTTATAAATCTAAAATTATTATTATTATTAGTAGTAGGGCCGCCGCATTCTAGCTGCGAGACGTCTCGGACCGTACCCTTTAGATCCGAGAGCTTGCACCCACGCGCACGTGTTGTAGTGTATACGCTTGCTCCATACACGTGGATTGTGATTTTCAACGTGGTTTGTGTTTGGAATTATTGAATTAACGGTATGGAAGCCGACAGGTCGCGGTTGGGGCAAAATGTGCTGCGTATTTGCAAATCTCTCTTGAGCCGGGTTTGTGTCTCGGTTTTGGCCAATTCTTTGAACATGGCCGGTTTGCACGAGGATAAATCCCAAGTGGCAACACCGGGTTATACTGGATCGTCTGCGAACGGAGCTAACGCCTAAACTCTTTCAACCTTAGAAAGTACGGACAAAAACCTGATTTTTAAGGTGTGTTTGTTGCTGATATTTCCAAAAATGCCAAATCACAACATGCTGGGTGGTATGTTTCATAGCAGTTGTTTTTTTGATGTAATTTTAATTTTTTCTCAGTGTGTGTCAAAAATCTGATGGACAGATGCTATATTTCCACAGTGTAACAATAGGTGTGTCTTCTGTTGCCTTGGAAAGGGAGCAAACGTGTTTGTCAGAGTTGGTGTACGCCCGTTGGTGAGATTTAACATTGGCGTCATGGTTTTTAAGTTGCTTCCTGTGCGTGCGCAGTGGCTCCCTTGTCGCGCACAGTACCCTGCTGTACTTTGTTAGGCCCCGCAGCGGTAATCTCGCTCTTACATGAAAGGTTGATGTGACTTCTCCGAGAGAGCAAAATGCCAAGTTTGAAGCTTGCAGTTGTTTTTTTCTTTATCAAGTACATTCGTAAGTCTGCGTTAATTCCTCGTTGAAAAGAGAGAGCAGTCATTGTCCTGTTCACTTATACGTGTTCGGAGGGGTGGGTGGTTCGGGGGGAGACGGAGAGGCTTGGTGTAGCGAGCGTGTGAAACCTTCACGAAGCGCCACCGGCAGGCAGCTCATTAAGAACGTTCCCGAGCACGCGTAAGGCCACCGGCGCAAACGCCATCGCGCTCTCATCAATGCGACGTCGTGCGCGGCACGAGCTCTGATCGGGAATATTAATGCCGTCGCCACGTATATGGGACGTATTGCCGCGCGTCGCGATGTTTTGCGGCGTCTCTGCGATTAATCGGTGGTCGATCGGTCGCGAGACGAGAATGCTCGTGGATTTAGCGGCGACGCGGTCCGTCGCGTGCACGGCTGCGATCGTTCGCGATGATCCCGTGTCTCGTTAGTTTCCGTGACGTGTAAGCTCGCTCGGCGCAAATGAGGACAAAGCGGTTGTGGGTGACGGTGAAGAGCTGCGATTTCGAGAGCGTGTGGTTTGCGCAACTTGGTCAGCCGGTTTGTGGTTAATCTGGAAGGAATCATCGGGCTTCGTAGCTCTTTTTAACAGCTGTCCAGCAGGGAGGGTTAAACAACCGATGGCCTGTGTGTGGTCCCTGCTTGAGTCTCCCAGCTCCAGTGAAACGAGGTCGAGCACAGCAAGTAGGTTTATAACAGGCGATCTGTCTCGAATTTGAGCGTTCTCTCGCAGTTTGCGTTCTCTTAGAGGTTATCTTAGTGCCGAGTTTTCTTTGAAAGCCAAAACAGTACCTGCAAAGGAACTGGATGCATCCCAATGCAGTGACCCTCCTGACCTGAGGCTTGAGACTTGGGGGAGGCCTTCCTGGGTAAATAAAGGATATTTATTAAGTGATTGAGCTGCACGGTGGCGCGGTGAGTAGCGCTGGTGCCTCACAGCAACAAGCGCCGGGTTCGAATCCTGGTTCGGGTGCCTTTCTGTGTTGGGTTTGCATGTTCTCCCCATGTCCGCGTCGGTTTCCTCTCACAGTCCAAAGAGATGCTGCTGCATAGGTTAATTGGCCTGCTGACTAAATTGCCTGCGGTGCCCTGTGATGGACTGTTGTCGCATCCTTGGTATAGTCCTGCCTTCTGTCGTGTCTGCCGGGATAGGGTCTGGTTCACCGCAACCCTGTACAGGATTAAGCGGTTTCTGACAATGAGTGAATAAATACGAAGTTGTTGTCAGTAGTTGTATTTAAAGTAGACTTAAAGTGGCAGCCGCAATAATAATAATAATAGCATTTATATAGCGCCTTTCATCCGAGGGTCACAAAGCGCTGCACAAAGCTGCAGAGAGAACGACATGTCAACAACGACAGAGCACGGAAAATCAGCAACAATTTTTTTTTTTTAATCCGAGCTGTGGAGAGAACGGCATAACAACAACGGGGAGACAGAAAACTGAGAGTCAAGCGATAGCAACGAATTATAAGATAAAGGATAAAAGAAAAAACAACAGGAAAACAATAATAATAATTCTACAACAAGCAAGGAGGGAACAAATGTCCCCGAGCAGACGCAGATCGGAAGAGAGAGAGA
>JAZEWU010000022.1:7429021-7443670 GCA_036362915.1 Geotria australis | reverse complement strand
AGTTTTCATGGATTCGCTACATAGGTCGTGGTTGTAAGGCAGTGAGACCTTAATGCCCTGGCGACTAAAAACATTTTATGTACGCCACATTTCGTTACTGCCACTACGTTTTAAAAGGCCCTCGTGACCAGATCTTCTCGTGCTATGTACTTTCTCACCGCTTGCCACAACTAAAATGTGTTAACGTTACGATATGTGGAAAAACATTGTGGTGATGGTCTAGATTTACTGGACTGTTTAATTGAGCCACTTAGCTGTGCTACCTGATTATTACAGCTTATACGTACAGTGGACTCTGAAGGTACGTAGGTCTACCTAACAGCTGTGCCACACTACCAATGTGCACAGTGGAGTATATCTACCCTGGATGTTTGTATGTGCAAGCCATCGCAGAGATTGTTAACACTCACCGATATTGGATTGTCTCTTATCTGCATTTTGTTATCATTTGGGTTCTTGGTTGGAAGATGCAGTGAATTTAATTTTTGGAGGCAACCTTTAACCTTCTCAGATGGGAGTGTTTTATTAATAGGCTCCTCCCCCCAATAAGATGGGTCATACAACACCTGTCATGTTTCAGCATGTTAATGCCACAGTGAATTTGCAGTTAACATTTTTCCTCGTTTCATAAACGTAAAGGAAGCACATACAGTTTTGTATACCGTACTCTTAATGTTTTCTTTTATAATCGGCAAAACAGTGACATAGGACTGGCAGTGTTTTTTTTATTTTAACATTTTGAAGGTGCATATTCGTATTAAAGACCGTCGCCGTGTTTCGCTAAAGTGTATATAATATGAAGTTGTGTGATAATGCACTTGGTTTTTTTTCGTTGTTTTGTAACGCGTCATTTTACTATGCAATGTTCCCCTTGTGCAGCGCTGGTAATGTTCATTGCAGCCTGGGTGTACAATGGAAAGCCGACGCGTGTTATTGTACGGCAGCTGATAACTTGTGCAGGAAGAGCGGCAGGTAGGATTGACCGCTAACGCGTGGCAATGCAAAGACATCTGTGCTGTAGACCAAGAGCTATTATGCCTGTCAGACTTAAATATCAAACGATACATCTTAATGTTGCTTTTCCATTTTTTATTTTGTACTAAGTGTTTAACATTAAACAAAAAACTAAAGTATTTTAACGATTTAGAATTAATTGAAAATTGAGTATAGGCAAACCAAACGGACAGTTTGTGATAGAAAAAAACTCATTTACGTTAATTCAGTGAAGGGAATAATATAGATTAGGTCAATGGTACTTGATTCTATTCATGTGTTGATTAACAGCTAATTTCTGCACATTGATGGAATGTTCTTGTCAACTTGACTCTAAAGCAATGGTTTGCAAGTCGCCACTGTTTTTGTGTAAAACACGTTACTGTGGTGGCATTGTGCTCCGTGGGCGGTGTGGTTGGTATAATGAATCCAGGGTTGTACAATAAGAGTGCCTGGTTGTCTCATAAGCTTGAATTTGTATCTGTGATGTGGCCAGTCAGTACTGTAAAAGCACCGACGGAGGAAACAACTGAAACTGTATTTGAATTGTTGTGGTTATTTAAAAAAAACAATACAAAAAGACGAAACATTTTTTTTTATATAACAACCTTTAGGAATTTTACGTTGTGCACGTGAGTTTGTGTTTTATTAATGTAATTTTTATTTGCACATGGTTGAAGTTGTGAATATACAGGACTATGTACCATCTACATTATTTAGCAAGGAGAAACCTGGATTTGTACAACTATTCTTAAAATGTACACGCAACCTCAAAACGTCTGCCATGTGCAAATTAAAATAATATTAATAAAACACAAACTAATGTGCACAACTTAAAATTCCTAAAGGTTGTTTTATTAATATTATTTTTATTTGCACATGGTTGAAGTTTTGAGGTTGCGTGTACATTTTACGAAGAGATGTACAAATCCAGGTTCCTCCGTGCTAAATAATGTAGATGGTACATAGTGCTATATATTCACAACTTCAACCATGTGAAAATTTTAATAATAACAACATTTAGGATGTTTGCGTTGTGCACATGAGTTTGTGTTTTATTAATATTATTTTAATTTGCACATGGTTGAAGTTGTGAATATATTTTAATAACAACGTTTAGGAATTTTACGTTGTGCACATGAGGTTGCGTTTTATTAATGTTATTTTAATTTGCACATGGTTGAAGTTGTGAATATATAGCACTATGTACCATCTACATTATTTAGCACGGAGAAACCTGGATTTATACAACTCTTCTTAAAATGTACACGCACCCTCAAAACGAGACTCGAGCCACACAGAACAAAGCTGGCCCATGCAAGGGCAGGGCCTTTGTTCCACCTCATCACAGCCCATATCCTGACTAATATTTAGACAAGACACCTTTATTCCCTAAATTCCCCCGATTGGGTGTTGTGGCCTCTCTGTTGGCTTGCCTGCCTCTAAAACCTGATCGTTTTATGCAAAGGCCATAGCGAGTGCAAGAAATTATTCTCAAACTCCAGTGATCACATATGGTTTGTGATCACTGCTGCCAAACGTTGGGACTCGTATAGCCCTTATCTGGGACCTACTGTATATTCTCGTTACATTCCAACTCTTAGACATCTGTGCAGAGTTGTGCAAGGTCCTTGTCCACATGAGAATTGACCATGCTGTTTGTGGTTCGAGAGGGCGAGATGCAGTTTTGCAGGGTTTAATTGGCAGACAGTAATGGTTGAGAAGCCTCTGAAGGTCTCTATTGGCTGCCACTGTATTGTATATTTTTTTATTCAGGGAATTTGAACCTTGTATGTGAGGTGTGATATTCCAGCAAAATTATTAGAGGAAAATGGTGTCTTTTTCCCCACTGGAATTCCAATTTTTAAAGAGCAGTATATCATATTGTCTTGGACAAGAAACTGAAATTAACTCACCAAATTATTAAAACAAAATACACAAATTAATTGTCGTGTACAAAGCCTCGGAGCCATATTTGCCAAAATGGTGTATCAGTCTTATTTATGCATTACCGTATGTACTTTATGATGACCCGCATGGAACGATGCCACATCAGATTGCAGGGATTTTAACAAGTCGCATGCTAGGCATTTGTTCGAAAGGACGTTTCAGTTTGGTCCGTTTTAGCAAGTGCGCAACTTGTCTAAGGTGCAATTAACCTGATGGTGGATCGAACGAGTTATATTTTTTCTTTTGTAGAATATCAAATGGTGGCCTGTAACAGCACGTGTGATATCTGGAGCAGTTCTCAAGTGGATTTTTTAAACATTTTGTTTTAAATAACTAAGAGCGCGGATAATACTGTGGGGTTTGCAGTTTTGGTTCTTGGCAAATGCTTCCAATAATTTTAAGCCACAAACATTTTATTTAATTCCCACGATTTCAGGGAACATTTGTGTACATTGTAGTTGGGGTTAAATAAACCCTGCTTCCATCGCATGACCTTTTAAACAATTTAACAATATTATTTTTTAAAAGTTGCAAAGTAATAAAAAAAACATGTTTTGTATACAGCGTACTAGAAATAAGAACAGTACAATACATGGACATTTATTAATACTCCTTTTTTACTTCATGTTGACCGTGAATTTGAACGGTCAGTTTTTAGTTTACTGCAATGGGCGGAACACAACAATTGTAACAAAGCAGTGTTTTTTGTAATTCTTCCATTGCAATGTTTTAAAATCCTACTACTTAACGTAACATTCCAGTTTTTAACAAAGGTGTTTTTCTTTTTTCCTTTAGAGATACTTAATATGCACTAAATCTGTTCATGCACATCCACATTCATGGTGCCGTGGACACCAAAACTGAAAACGGAACAAAAATCATTGTAATGGACAGCAGTTTTGGGTATGGCGGGATACCTTGTACCAGCGGCTGTGTTGGCAGGGTTGTTACGATAATGGGTAGGGCTAGTTAATTTACTTGTGTCTGCGATCCCCAAACTGCTTGCCCCTTCCTCCGTTACAACGTACAGCCTTTTCATTCTTTGGCTGCTTTCCATTTCTGATGTTTAGAGCGCCTGAAATTAGAGAGGGCATCACAAACCTTCATCACGTGCTACCGCGTGAACAGAAACCAAAAGTTATCTTTTTATTCCGGTTCCGTGCACAGGGACGCCCTTGACAACGTGTATCGTTATTAATGTCCAATTGCCAATAAAATCTGTTTCAGTTTGAATTTACATTTTTGTTCTCTTGAGTGGTTTATTTCATCCGATGCATTCGAGCCAGGGGTTGGTGGATCCTATGCGTTTGTGAAACTCAACTATTTTGGACTTTGAGGTGGCCATGTGGCTCGAGTTATTTTTACGCCTGTAACCGATTCACACGGCAGCATTTCTTCAGGTTCAGAATATAAAGTTCAGCCCGGATAGATGTTTGGTGGGTGACCAACTGATCATGTACGAACAGGTATTATACGTTGCTACGGGGATTCTGTTGTGTCCCTCAGGAGGAAATATGGCTAAATGTATTGTTCTACTTGTAATGCAGTATGCTGCATGATGCTCCCAACCTTCAACAACCCGGAGTGATAGGTCGGATGAAGAAACATGGTCATATAGCCCTCGTGCTGTCGGGTGGCCCTCCTCCGCAGTGAGGGTGGAAGGGCATCCACTAGGAGGCGCCCAAGATCATCAACGGCGGGTTTTTGGTCAACGCTTCTTTGCTGACCAGACGTTTTGAAACACCAAATTGAACGTCGGTTCCCGAAACAACATCCTACGAAAACTGGTCAACTCCAAATGGGGAGCCACAGCACACACATTAAGATCTACTGCTCTGGCCTTGTGCTATTCCTCTGCGGAGTATGCATGTCCTGTCTGGGAGAGGTCAACCCATGCCAAGAAACTTGACCCGGCATTGATCAAAACCTGCCGTCTGATCACTGGCTGCTTGAAACCCACACACACAAACAACCTGTACCTCCTCGCTGGCATTGCCCCTGCTGATATCAGACGGGAAGTGGCCAGTCGAGTCGAGATGACAAAGGCTACTAGCGATGAACGCCACCTCCTTCATGGACGTCAACCCCCGGCCCAACGACTGAAGTCAAGAAAAAGCTTCCTCAGCCATGTGCAGCCCCTAACAACACCTCGAGGGGAAACCAGACTCCAGCTCTGGACGGAAAGCCTTGAGAGTGACCCTCCTGCAACTGGCATGGGAATCCCACCTGCTGAAGACTTCCCTCCTGGCTCAGATGCACCATGGATTCAGTGGAAGACACTCAACCGCCTGAGAACTAGAACGGGACGATCAAAAGATGCTTTGGTCAGATGGGGCTACGAGACCGGCCAAACCACCTGTGAATGTGGAGAAACAGACCATACTATGGAACACTGCCTTGTCTGTGCTATACTACCCAACCTCCGCAGCTCAAAAGACCTTGCGGAGTTCAATGAAAATGCAAGGGGCTGTGTAAGAAAATGGGAAACTAATTTAACCATCGCGCTTCGAAGAATCGCAAAGAAGAAGAAGAAAGAGGGAAAAGTGTACTGATGTACATTTTCACGGCTTGATTCATGATGGTTATTCCCTGCTCCGCGATTCTTGCAATTAATAAGGACTTTGTAAATGTGCGTCTTGTCGGGTGAGGGAGGGTTAATTGCAAGAATCGCGGAGCAAGGATCCTTTACCCTCGGTAAGATGGCGTCAAGCCTATGGTGTTTGAGCCCTCTGTAAGATGGCGTCACGCCTAAGGTGTTTTCTCCCTTGGTAAGATGGCGCCGAGCCTACGGAGTTTTCTCCGTCGATAAGATGGCGACGAGCCTTGTGTTATCTCCCTCGGTTTCTTCTGGCAAATGACTCCAGGAGGTACATATCAATGTCCGCTAGCCACGATAGGGCTTCAGGGGGGGGTGAGTGCGTGCAGTTCCACTGTTCCTCAATTGAAGGAGCGCTGGGTTGGATATGTTAGCCTTCACGCGACTCACCTGTTACGCGTTCTTCTTCTTTGCGATTCTTCGAAGCACGATGGTCAGCTTCTGGATGGACATCGTTGTCTTTCAGCTCGGCCATATGACACACGTTCAACACAAACTAATACCATCATCTGGAGTCTATGGCAGTGATTACAAACCTGGCGTGCACGCACTCCCTGGGGGTGCGAAATGTCGTTTTTGGGGGTGCAAGACATACTATATCTTTGTATTTATTGTATTATATTGTATGAATACGGGGTGCGAGAAAATATGTTGAGAACCAAGTAGATGCAGGTTGCAGTAAAGGTTTAGAACTACCGAGCGAGTACGAAATTGATGTCCAGAGGATAGCCACCAAGCCTTAGTGATAACCTCCCTGGGTAAGATGGCCGATTTGGTTTCTTAGCATAGGCCGCTAAGGCGAGGTGAGGCTGGCGGTGGGCCGTGTTGCCCAGGTTACGCGTGGAGATGGCCGCCGTGAGCGAGACACTGGTGCTGCTGCTTGTGTCGTTGTTACTGGTGGCGCCCTGCGCGGTGCGGGCAGTCGTCTTAGCACGCATCAACGTGTCTGAATGCAATACAACCTCCTTCTTCAACGTCGCCCAGCTGACATGCAAGTCTTGCGGCCCCAACGCGGTGAAAGCGCCGGGCGGTGAGAGACGCGCGCCGCTTGTGACGGATATTGTGAACCGGTGCTGGGTCTCCGCGAGGTAGACTCGGCCTTAAATCAGTACCCAGCGTGGTGTCTAAACCGTCAGTATTGGGGAGACGAAGGTGACGGGTGCTGGGGCTAGCGCACACCCTCCCTCACAGGTGTGCTGTGTCGGCTTTCATAGGCGCTCGCAATCACAACTTGCCCCAATAGTTTAACGCGGCGATCGGGCGATCTTTGTGTATCCTGCATACCTACTGCAATATCCCCAGCAATTATCAATCCGCTGTTTGATGGAAGCCTCACTAAAGCGCGTCGCCACCTCTCGCTATCCAGCGACGCAATGGTCCACCAAGCACCCCCGCACACGAGCTAATTTTAATTGTTCCATCTCCTCGAGCCTGTCCTACCTCGAGTCCAAGCACATGCTGCCTGGTTGATTGTCCTGACCAAATTGCCCCTGGTGCCCTGAGATGTTGTAACTTGTTTACCCCTCCCCGCTGGACAACTGCTAAAAAGATCTACATGCTCTTAAGATTGCCAGTTTCACGACCTTTCAGTGTATTCGAAGCAGCCTTAATCATTTAATTTTTGTTGCTTTGGTTTTTATTGGTTGTTTTTCCATTCGTTGTTGATATGCCGTTTCTTCGCGGCCCTTGTGCAGCGCTACAGTTTTGTCCACAGGAGTGGACAAAACTGTAGAAAGGAGACAAAATAAAACTGTGCACATGTGGCGGCACGGTTACGCAGTGAGCATCCCTGCCGCTTTACAGGAATTAAGGGCCCCAGATTCGACTCACGTCTCGGATGCCGCTTTTCTGTATGGGATTTGCCTGTTCTCCCCTTGTCCCCGTGGGTTTTCATCCAGTACATGGGTTAATTGGCGTGCTGACCAAGTTATCCGGTGCCCTGCGATGGATTGGCGTCTCATCCCAAGTCTGCCAGGATAGGCTCAGGCTCACCGCAATTCTCTACAGTAATAATAATAATAGCATTTTATAGAGCGCCTTTCACCCGAGGGTCACAAAGCGCTGCACAAGGGCATCGGAGCGAACAGCATGTCAACAACGACAGGAAAAAAACAGCTAAAAAAACCAAAGCAGTAGGGCGTACTCAACATTTTGCACCTCAAGGCACACTTGGCCCACTTGGGTATGGTCTCCACGGACCACTAGGTTGCTGCTGGCGGCCCACTGATGGGTTGAGAATGGCGGCTCTACAGGTTTAAGCGGGTACTGATAATTAATGTATAAATAGGAGCGCCAAACGAATTCATTTGTGACTCAAATTGCTGCACAAATCATGACAGTGCAGTACATCAAAGCGCTGTGGGATGAATCTGAAGTGCCTCGCGAGAACCTATTAATGGCATTAACCAGTTGAGAGAAATTAATTAAAATTCACTTTTGTTGATGGCTATTAGACATGAATGAGTGTTTTGGCTAATGACAGAAACCCGAGTCTCTTGGGAATCGTTCCCTCTGTGTTGGGTGGCAGGAGTGTCCTGCCAGTGCCAGGATGGCTTTCAGTTGGTCGAAGACAAGGGTGGAGACATAACATGTACAACATGTGAAAATGTGAGTATAGTTAATCTCCACACTTCACCACATTTAAACTGTAAACACGCATGATAAGACGTAATGTATTTCAACCATCAGGAATATACTTTGTACAGGACTGGTACTTACATTACCTTGTGATGTAGTGCCAGGAAATTGTTACGTAAAACATAATAGATTTTCTCTTCCCATCATTGGTGTGCAGCCGCTGATCGTGAGCAACGATCGTAGGTCCTGCATTAATAGGCCTTCATCTCCCTGCTCGCCTAACCAAATTCTAGGTAACCTATCCTTTTATCCCAATTTTATGGATATGCTTGTACACTCAACGTCACACTCACAACAGAAGTGGTTGTCATGTACATATACTGCCACCAGCCATACGAATGCAGAATCTCCTTGATTGACTCAGGAAGCGATTAGAGGTGAGCACTTCTCTATGCTCATTTCAATGGCGAAACCCTGTTTCGAAAAACACAATCCCGTTGTGTGAAAAGTGTTTTTTGTGCTCTGTGATTGTCGAGCAGTGTACCGAAACTTCACTGGAAGTTTACTCCCAGAACCATTCTGCATTTCGTGTGTGGCTGACACAGTCCTGAACTCGGAGGCTAATATGTAAGTATGCCGTTACCACACACACACCTCACTGTCTCAGTCACACCTCCTCGAATAAATCCTATGATGCCCACTGTTATTTATTATAGAGTCTAAACTCTGCCCCCTCCCGCACACACACAGGTGTACGCGGTGCGGAGACACCTTTTTTAATGCGACGGGAAACAGCACCTGCGCATGTCCTAATCCCAAAGGAGGACTATGCCTATCTGTGGACCGAAACAACCAGGTACGACTACTGCTTGCACAATTCCTTACATATCCTTAACCGCAAAGCAAATATTCATGATAGGCAGCAGGGGGCAGTGCAGAAAACTGCATTGTTATACTGTACTTCTAGGATCCTCCCATCTCTAACCTGCACTGACTGCTGTGGTGATGTATGGTCAAACAAGTACCATGAAGTGTTGTGCACTCGTCGATATGTTGTAGAAACGAGCGAGCACATACAGCACTTACCTTCAAAGATGTTACCGACGTTTCGCTGGAAGTTCCACCCAGCGTCATCAGGGTATGGAAAGGTGGATCATTCCCCAACCTCAAGGCACGAGCCAGTAAACCTCATTAGACCGTTGTATTAACAAAATGCGCTGCCACAAACTGTGGAAACCTAACGCACAACTTAACAAAGGCATTCCTTCTCTATAACACGTTTGCCTTCTGGGGCGCAGTCACAACCGTTAAAACTTTACCCTTAATTATTAATAGAGCTAGCCACTAACCCCCCCCCCGTAAAACACCCCCACCTCCTCCGTCCACTACCTATTTATTGGAGTGGTTGGGGAATGATCCGCCTTTCCATACCCTAATGACGCTGGGTGGAACTTCCAGCGAAACGTCGGTAACATCGTTGAAGGTAAGTGCTGTGTATGTGCTCGCTCGTTTCTCCAACATATCGACGGGTGCACTACACTTACACACCTTTTCACATGACCTAAACTCATAACCAGAGCTTCACTATGGATAACATTGGTCATGAAATCCTTCGAGTTAATTTTAAGTACCATGAAGTTCACGGCACAGGAAGACCCTCATCCTGCAGTGAATTGACAAAAGAGTTGTAAATGTGTGCTATGTACACCAAACAGTTTACTTTATGTACTGTTGGGTTTTTAAATACTTTATGTACTATTGGGTTTTTAAATTGTTAATATGTCGTTGATGTAATGCTGCGTCTTTTTTAAAAGTTTGTTTTCCCCATTTCAGTTCATGTCAACGTGGTTGACAGAAAATTACGATGCTGCTACAGTTGCGTGCACGGTGGGTTCACCATAGTTTGCAGAGTGAGAAAATACAAAAGTTGGAATGAAATCTAATGTCCCAGGATTCCTCCGATACGACAAACGTTACAGCTAACCAACGTAAACAATATTTAAAATGCCTATCTAACACTAGCTTGAGAACCACTTAAATAATTATTCTTAGACAAACCATCAGGGGTGCGTCTGAAACGTGTTTTACATTCATACTTTTATCAGCAGTCTAGTTTTCTCGAATCAGTGCTGGTGAACTGCTCGATTATTGTGGGCAAGAACCCAATCATTAAGCATTATTGTGGAGAATGTTAACACCAATCAGTAAATGCATCCTTCCGAGATGGGAAGTAGGTGTAATACATTTGTTATTAGCATTATTTGTAATTACACTTAATTATTACAATGTTGTGTTGTATATAATGGTGGCAAGCTGCTGAATCCTGGGTTCAACCTCCAGTACTGCAGTAGTGTTTGCTCAGAGCTGAGCCACCGAGCCACATCGAATTTAAAGCTTCACTTATAGCAGTAGCGGCAGCAGGTGCACGAAAGGCACAAGCTTCTTAATATTTTGAAAGTGCAAATTGACTTTGCCTTTGCCGTGTTACTATATACAACACGATACTTCCAATGTGGGAAGCGAAACGTCGTGACGGAGAGAGGGAGAGCACTTGACATGGCTATTCCGAAAGAACAGCTCTGAAGCGCAGCCATCATGAATATAGCCGTGAAAACATACATCAGTATTTATATAACACTGTAATTTTTTGTGCAGGATTACAAAAATCGGACTGCCTGTCAAGTACTGGGCAACATATGTGTTATGTTCGTGAACTTTGAGGCCTTGCAGTGTAATTCATTTTTCAAGACCGCATCTCAAACCCCAATAACCTGGTGAGTACAAGAAATATGGGATGAAGCTCCTCTGCGTTAATGTATTTCTTGCTGTTGTGCTTGAATAGGTGACGTAATGTTATGCTTTCGTGTTCTTTGTTACAAACGTTATACTTCACCGGTGTGATAGGGCTGTGATTCGAGTGCACAACTCTCAATCGCAAGGGTGTGCGTTGACTCGCCATCAAACTGTAATGACCTACATGTGATCAAAAACGGGTGGACGAAATGACCGCGTCAACCTCCGCCCTACGGAGAATGATGTAATGAGGTAATCAATGCAAGTCGAGACAAGCCCATTGAAAGAGGGGGGCCGAGGGGGAAATGGGGGGCTCTTTGGCCCCAACCCTCATTGTCTTGCTCAACACCTCATTGTATAAGAGATAACACGTTCGGGGAAGGTAGCCAGCAAGGCGGGTGACGTCAGTGAGAATCTACAGATAAAGACCGAGCAATTACCTGGAGAAGGGGGAGTTGGGCTGAGAGTTCGAGCTGTGAGGCGAGCTGTGTAGGCGTGACCGAGTGAGTGGGTTTATAGCGTTGGGGTCTGCGTGGCAGATGATCCGCTGCTAACCTAGAACGAGACAGTGCGCCGGTACAACGTGGACAACCCGGGAGGAGTTACCAAGGATTCGTTCGCGGATTGAACTGCGGATTTACTCGCCGAATATCGCCGTACAGCTGCCGTGTGGATTTGTGCCCTGTGGAATATTAAACGACAAGCTGCTTTGGAACACTCCACGCTTCGAACTTCATCTGTGTGAGGATGACACGCAAGTGCCACAGCAGATCCCAGCTCACGCAGGGGGTGGAAGCGGCGCAGGTAGCGTCGGCAGCTCCAGTCTCTCCGGAGGCGTGGGCCCTCAACTTCATGATGTCAAAGTCAGGGGACGTGAGCGTGATATGACACCCGACGGCACATCCTGACATGATGCCGAGTGGGTTAGTACAAGTGGTGTCAGAAGTGGGATTCAAATCCACGACTGCAAGGGCGAGAGAGAAGAGAGCCGATGAGACCGAGGCGCTGCGAGAAGGCATGGCCGAGCGCGCACGCGCTGAGCAGGAGGCACTGAGCGAGGTGCAGGCAGAAGCGGAGCGGCTGCACGGGGAGATGGAGAAGCTTGTAGGCAGGGAGGAGCGAGCCGAGTGCCTGGCCCTGTTGGAAGAGCGTGAGAGAAGAACCGAGGCGGAGGAAGTGTCTACCCGCCGGGCCGCCGAGATGAGCGTCGGCCCTGAACATCAACGGCGAGAGACCGAGTGCTGTGCGGCGTGCGGGGTGGGAGGCGTTCACAAGAGATGTACCGCCTGCAGAACTGTAGTGTACTGTGGACAGCCATGCCAGAAACAGCACTGGAGCACGCACAAGGAGTCCTGTCGTCGACTGGCGGAGAAACAGCCGCTGATCAGCATTGTGCCAGACCAGACCAACGTCGAGGACTTCGATGAGGTTTGGGAAAGGCTCGAGGTGCTTGGGGAAGAACAACGGGCCGCCCGCACGGCAGAGAACTGTAGGTGGGGGCAGCAGGGGAAGTGAACAAGCTGGTGCCGCAAAGTGCCCTGCAGTTGACGAACATCGTAATGAAAATGCGGGACGAGATCACAGAATCGCAGGAGGAAATGCGGACGCTGCGGGAAAGTTATGACAGGCTCAACCACCGCCTGCAAACCTTGACAACGCAGCTAGTACAACGACAATCCGCAACCACAACGACGAAGGCGAGTCGGGGTAAGCAACCACCCGTGACGTGTTGGCTGTGCGGGGAAAGGGGTCACATACGGCGTTACTGCTGGCGAGGGGAGCGATCGCCGCAGTCACTGGGGAACAGAGTCAGGCCCGAGCCGAACCAACACCGCCCTCGACAACCGTCGGCCGACCCAGGACGAGTGGGAGTGATGAAGGTGGACTGGGGAGGGATTGAAGCCAGAGTGGAGGGATTTGTCGACGGCCGATTGACCGTCATGTTAGTGGACACGGGGACGACAATCTCGGTGCTCAACGAGACTCACTGCCGTTGCGCAGGCGTCTCTCTTGAACACCTTTAACCCCCGGACCGAGAGCTGAGTCAAGGGAATGATACGGAGCTAGATGTAAGCGGGAGAGTGAAGCTGACGGTGCGGGTGGGGGCGGCGGAGGCGCAGCATGAATTTCATGTTGTGCCGACACTCTGCGAGGAAAGTATTCTCGGCACCGACTTGCTCAAAACGCTTGGCCTGACTGTAGATGTGGGCAGACGCTGTGAGGCAACGAGCAACAGGAGAACAAACCCCGTTTAAAGCCAGCAACGCGGACGTGACCGGCCCTGGCGAAGCGCGCACGGAGCCGAAATTTGCTTGCTCCGCTGCAGCGCCGACGGAAAGGTGGCGGCGAACGGAAAGCCACGTGCCGCAGGGGCTGAGCCTATCTACAACCCGATCGCGGGAGCCTGCAGCGACAACACCGGCGTGGAGACGTGCCCAACACCCGGCCGTGTTGTGCTGGGACTGCGGGAGGAAAGGCCATCTGCGGAGGAACTGCTGGCAGCGAACGCGGCGGCAGGAAGAGGTGGCCCCACGCTCGCAAAATAGCGACGCAGCAACGGGGGAAATGTGCATTATGTGAAAACTATGGCTGTGATGTTTTCTGACCTTGATTGTCGGTTGGCCCCCCTTTTCATAGGTTTCCAAATCGCCCGTGGATTTACTACACGAACGACGCCACCACCACCGTCTCTGTGCTTACAGCCACCGATTTTCCTGTGGTCTTCTCTCTGCGCGGATCTGGGGTTCGTGAGTTATTGCTGGAACGTGTTGAATGTCAACTGATGTCTGTGAATTAAGGCTTCCGCGCCTTGCTGCTGTTAGAGTGCTTGACTCATGATCAAAATGGGTTGCGAGTTCAAATCCCCATAGGAGACTGACTCAGCCCATCATTCGTTTGGAGTAGATCGGCTGAGTAGCACTTAGTAGGAATTCACGCATTCTACTGTTCAGCAATCAGTATGAATTGATAGGAAGATCATGTGTGAGTACTCCCATCTTTTCTAAGACATCTGGTTAGCGTGGACAAGTAAGCCAAATTTACCTAGTTTTCTAGAGCTCCCTCTAGCGGAGGCCCTTTTGCCAGTAGTGTAAGCAGGCAATTGCAGTTCTGCACCATTACCTTCTACCTTTAAGGGAAGTCAACAGCATTTGTCTTGTTAATATTTTGGCCCCTGCCATGTTATTTTGGAATGTCCTCCACCAAGCTGCCACTGCAGATGAGTACTGTTTTAGAATAGTTTCAGCAGGGAGACACTTTGATCTATTTTGCTGTGAGATGTTTATTAAATCGGGCAAAGAGACCATTGAGTTACACATCTCATGCCTTTGCTGCTTAAAAATGAATCATTTGGTAGTGATTTATCAGCTCAAATGCTGCATGCATTGGTTTTTATATGGAAACTTATTTTTTATGTCTGTGCCAGGAGAGCAAACTGCAGTTGGTGTTGGGAACGTATGACATTCGTGGAAACTTCTTGGGATATTTGCCGGCAACGGGTGGCCGACTGCAGGTGAGGAGGTGAACCGTTGACTCGGTGGTGTTTTATGTTGTGTTTATTAAACTCTATTTCAGGTATCTGTTGAGCTTCTAGACATCGTTGTCTTTCAGCTCCTCGGCTTCGAAGTGTTTGGTAGAGTTCGCAGGCTGCTTGAAACCCACACACACAAACAACCTGTACCTCCTCGCTGGCATTGCCCCTGCTGATATCAGACGGGAGGTGGCCAGTCGAGTCGAGATGA
>JAZEWU010000022.1:7413361-7428951 GCA_036362915.1 Geotria australis | reverse complement strand
GTTCAATGAAAATGCAAGGGGCTGTGTAAGAAAATGGGAAACTGTAATTTGACCATCGCGCTGCTTCGAAGAATCGCTAAGAAGAAGATTAAACTCTATATTATAACTCGGCCGGTAATATGCCCTTGGAATTGGTATGGCGGTAAAATTACTGCACAACAGCAAAGGGATAGGTTTAAGACTTGACGTGATGGTCTCCACAATGTGTTACAGCCTCTGGCCATCATGATTGACGCACTGCACTTCTGTCGCTTATCTTGGCTCGGTTTCTTGCATTGCCCATTTATGATAATTGGTATGCTGGATATATCCATCTGGATGGACTCATACATTTGAATTTCGAGAGTTAAAGTGTAGTTCAAGGATTTGGTGAGCCCATTGTCTCTCTCGGGCCAATTAAATGTTGTAACTTTGTGAATAAAACAATGAAACAGTGGTCATTGAGTTCCATTATGGCCTCCATGATGGCAATGAGAAATTACTACATATTGTCATGAGCTTAGGGTAATGTCCGAAAGAATGAGATTGCGGATATAAGCGTTAGAAATAAGGTTTATCCAAAGGGTCGCTGGGCTCACTCTCCATGACAAGGTGAGGAGCACAGAAATCCGGGACAACCTCCAAGCAGAGTTGCTGCTCCTTCGGATTGAGAGGAGCCAGTTGGGGTGGTTCGGGTATCTGTTAAGGATGCCCCTGGGAGGCGCCCCTGGGAGGCTCCCCCGGGAAGTCTACCAGGCACGGCTTACTGGGCGCAGACCTGGTGGAGGTCGACCCGGTACACTCTGGAGAGATTATATCCTTCGGCTGGCCTGGGAACGCCTGGAAATTCCTCAGGAAGAGCTGGAATTTGTTGCTGAGGAACGGGATGTCTGGTCCACCCTACTTAAACGGCTGCCGCCACGACCCTCACCAGGACAAATGGTTTAGAAAATAGATGGATTGATGGCTGGTTCAAGAGATGAGCACTGCCCCGTACTCGTATGAGCATGGAGACACTGAAACAACGTTAAAAGTTTTAAGTCTGCACGATTGCCGTGTTCAGTATATGAACATAATGTGTGTGGTTTCCCCAGTTGTCTGACATGTGTTTTTCTGGGCTGTCTTTCACACACGCAGCTGTGCCCCGACACCCGAACCCGCCTGGATACAGCGTACACCTTTGGCACGGCCTACGAGCAGTCTGTGAGTAACGTGCCTCCTCCAGTATTCTTGTGTCCTTTGTGTTGGTGTCTATATGCTTTTCGAATTCGATTCGATTCTTCGAAGCGTGATGGTTATATGACAGTTTCCCACTGCAAAAAGTTCTTCTTTAGTTGCAGACAGCCTTTCAACATTTAGAGATATAATAGTCAGTGCTGACCTTAAAGGCGGGCATTGGCCTCTTCTTGCTCCAGACTGAGGGGCTTCTGGCATCTGTTGAGCTTCTGGACATCGTTGTCTTTCAGCTCGGCTTCGAAGTGTTTGGTAGAATTTGCAGGTAATACCAAGTATTACTTGACAGGGTTTGCGACGTGAACGCTTCTACCTTGATCCCCAGTATGTGATAATGCTAAGCTCACTGTGTATGTGTCTGATTGAGTATGTGATGAACCCATCCGCCAGTGCACTCTGCCGCTGGCGACCCTACAGGAACGCTTCCGGGAGCCAATCTTCTACGACCCCTACGTGCAGTTCACAATGGATGGGAAACCCTATCTGTACGCACTACCAGTCCTCAATCTGAATCTGAAGAGCGGGACCACAACTCCAAATCAACGTAATGTGCAAGTCACATTCGACTCCCACATCTGTCAGTGAGATTACATAACTCCAAATCTCTGATCCCTCCACTGACTTTGTTCACTCTTGGAAGAGCGACAATATCCTTTATGGGTAAATCCGTGACCCCAGCTCATTTTACTGGCCCCCTGCTCCAGCAATTGAAGCCTCCTGTTGTCCTCAACAGTTGACCACTCAATTGGAAGACGTTCCTTCACTTCTGTGAGCCATACTCTCTACAACTTCCCCCCTGATAAACAGTTGCTGACTTTTTCCCCATGTTTAAATCCAAGTTTAGTACAATGTTTTACTTGCCCTTAAAATGAGTTCCTGTGATGCACTGGGCAGAAAAACATGGCCAGGTGTGGTGTTGGCCACAACAGCACCTTGGGTGCTTTTCCAGACAATGTAAATTATGACTACGCCACTCTCACGTGGCACTTGCCTGCCTTAGTAAGTGTTCACTAGCAATGCTCACCTTTATAGTGTGGAGGACTGAAAGGGGAATGTTTGTCTTTGCATTTATGTCTGTGCTTGCAGAAAGCGATCAAACCAAGTGGGTCCTGATGCGGCGATTTCTGCTGGTGGACGCTTTTACTGACTCCAGCATGATAAGCTACGCCAGTTCCATCACCATCTCGTGCGTCTACACACCCTATGTGCCTCTCACTAGAAGGAATATGCAGTAGAGGTGGATTTATTTAGGGCCGATACCAATGTTTTAGAGAGCAGGACGACCGATAGGCCAATGCAACAGCCGAGATTAATTACCGTGACAAAAACATTTGAATTACACCAAACAGTTGTACTTGATATAACAACTTTGTTAACAAATGTATACGCTGTTTATGTTGATAGAACTACAAAACCTTCACAAATTTGAACATAATTTCTTAAACTCTTCTTGTTCTTGAGCTTCAATAAAGTCGTCCTATTATGTAAAGTAAAAAAAAATCTTCGAAGCTTGCATCAGATTACTAGAACATCTATTCCAAGGTACATTGCCATCTACAGTATATCTTTCTAAGGCATAATTGCCTATTCTTTAATCATTATCGTATCTGTAATATGGGAGATGTAAAGTTATTGTTACAAATGAACGTGTGAACAGATTATGATGAGTTTTATCTGTATTAACACTAGAGGGCGCGCCAGGAGTGCCCTTAAAAAAAAATCGGCCATATTGGCATCCAAACTCCCCGATGCCGGTTTGGTGAAGAATGCAAATATTGGCCGATTTATCGGTCGATCTCTAATATCTAGCCCAAGATGTATTACAAAATCAGCATCCGTCCACACCAGTGCCCTAATTTAATTTTCCACGTATGTTTGTGCAGCCACTTTTAATCCACGTACATTTTTCTCGGGTTGGGTTACGGTGTTGAACATTTTCTTCTCTCAAGCTTTTGCAAATAACTATTATGGACATCTTCTACTCCTGAAAACGCCTGCAGCAGTGCTTGTTGGCAAAAGCGCGAGAGGAGGCTCTGAGTTAGTGTTGATCCCGTGGGTTAGTGTTGAGAATGCGACTTTCTTTAAACATTTCATCCAGAAACAGTGTCCTATGGTGAAACAGACAGCTGTCTTGAGAATATGAGATATCCATTGGGGGATCATTGTGGGCTTTTTGTGTGTGTTCTGCCAGGATCACTATGATACCCAACAGACCCAACGGTACAATCTACCCTCCCCTCCTCACAGTGGGCTACACTAACGTCAGGAACTCCCCAACACAGGGAGTAAAGGTATTTTCATTGCTTTTAAGGTTTACACATTTATCACTTAATGTACTGGCACTTAATGTGATGTTATTGCATCTCCCTTAAAACATACTGCCTTGTAGCATAATGCTTATCTGGGTGTCAAAAGCCAGGATACACGACAGTATAATGTTTATATTGTAAAAGTGTCAGTTGGTGACAGATTGTCAGAGCAACAAGCCACCACCACTGAGATTCTAAGTTGAAGTATCGATGTCTGCCAGTTTAACTTTCTCGTTTACCGATATTAATAGTCTCAGTCCAGTCACCAATAACTGCTCAGCACTATCAAGTTCTGGGTAAGACACCTGTCGAAATAACTTCAGAATTAATTCTGTATGGTCTTTTTCTGAAGCTGTTTGCTGACCTGGCATAATGCTTGTTTGAATGAAAGTTTCCAGATGTACATTTCTTTGCCTTTTGATATGAATCCAATGTGAAATGAATTGAAATATTATAAGTGATGATAGTACCTGTACATGTTCGGTTATATAATGCATATGTTTGTCGATAATTAGTGTTATGTCATATTTTAAACTTACAAATCCATGTCTCTGTTTCCCGCAGTTATCATTTTCTGTCGTTTACAACGCAAGTCAAGCAGATGCAAAGCTCCAGACAGACGTAAGTAAAGATAACAAAGTCAGAATAGAACGTGGCAGGAAAGCATTATAGAAGCAATCTGGAAAGAGGGGGTTGCTAGGCAAGTGTGCTTGATGGAGGAGGGCATTTTACTGAATCTGTGGCCAAAACTAAGTTCTGAAGCCAGACGGTAATGATGATCCGACCAAAAGAGCAGACCTTAGAAGTCGGTTATTCGTTGCGCAACAGATTTGGGATCTGCCAGAAGCAAGGAAGCTATGACAAGGTGTGGTGCCATCATTGTCTTTGCCTACAATGACTTCAGATCAAGATCACCCAGTGGTGTGGATACATGTTGTATGCGAGTGTGTGCATGTTAGTTTGTGTGGTGTGTGTGTTTTTATGCATGTGCGTTTGCATTTTTATAGGTGCTTGTGCTGGTGTGTGTTTACAGTCGAACAGCGCTCAGATTCTTTGAAAGCTGGATTGCTATCTGAACCCATGCTGGTGCTTGTGTTTAACACGTGCCTTAATAATTGTTAGTTTTTGTGTTTACTAAAAACCCCCCCAAAAAAATTGTTGCTGATTTTCCGTTCCCTGTCGTTGTTGACATGTCGTTCTCTCCGCAGCCCTGTGCATGCAGCGCTTTGTGACCCTCGGGTGAAAAGCGCTCTATAAATGCTATTATTATTATTAACAACACTTTCTCTATCCTGACACGCATATAAAGCTTAATGCCTGGGGGGGGATCAACATCTCTGTGTTCACGAAACAGATTGCATTGGGAGTGCTGGGCAGCCTGGCTGTCTTCTACGCTATGATGCAGACTACCGGGTGGCGTCGTCGAGCCGGCCTGCAGATAGTGGAATTCAGCGTAAGTGTCTGGCCCTGCACACAGAGTGGAATGATTTACGTCGTTGCTCCGCTCTTGGGGTAATGTGTATGCAGTGAACCAAATCCACTACCACTCCAGTGTATACTCTGTGGTTATAAAGCAGAACCATTCCCAAATATTGCGGGGATCATAAAGCAGCGTTGGCTTTAGTTTGATGCCACACATATGCTGATGAAAACCATGATGCTGAAATGGTCCATAAGTTGCCATGTAATCATTTCGAACTCGGGACACCAGGCCAGTTGCCCAGCGTTGGTAATTGCTACACTATTGCTACAGGAGCATACACACACTGCTACTGGAGCAGGGTGCTTGTTGCGTTGACGGTGTGTCTACGTTGTTGTACGTTGCAGTCGCTCGTGAAGTTTTTCTTGATCCTGGCTGGCGCACTATCCAATGTTTTCTTCCTCGTCACGTTTGGCACCGGTCTCTACTGGCTCATCATCTTCAAGGTGGGAGCTCCTCGCTGGTTTAAAATCATCCAGAAGTAACAATGCAATGTCTATTACCATTGAATACGGAATTTACTGAGTTGTCCTATAAGCAGATGCACGTAATTAAGGGGAGAAATGGCCTCCTAGAATGTCTTAAAGTCAGTAGAGCAGCATATCTTGTCAAGCAATAGCCCTGGAAGTTGACAATATACAACCGGTTATGGTGTATCTTCAACAGTTGTTGCTGACTCAACAATATATAGTAAAAATATGGTGTGTTAGGATTTTTTTTATTAGGTTGGGAGGTTTCTGCCATCATATTTGATTCCTTTGACTCCACCCTATATGACTCCTGCAGGAATCAGAATTATTCTATGCGTGATTGCCATGGAATGTGTGAAATGGAATGGCACTTTATCGTGATTCTGTTACGAATTCAGCTTAACTAAGCTTTGGCAATGTCTACCTTAGATTAGCTGTACTTAGAAAAGGTCAATATCGTACTCTGTTGAATTTCTGAAGATGGAATATTTTTTTTCAAGAAGTGTAAAACATCACCTATTAGCCCAAACCAATTTGCATCTCGGGAGCAATGCAGGGTCACACTTAGTGCTGCAATGAGAGACAAGGAGAATGGTTGTACCAATATTAATCACATTGGTGCTCATTGCTATCACTTAGCACGCCTGCCTTATCTCACTGCACAAGTGTTGGACACCAACACTGGCGCCAGTACAAGGCTAGGGTGATCGGAACCCTTAGTCGGGTCGTGCATTGTTTATCACGAACACTTACACTGTAACATACGTATGTGTTCGTGTGCTCTTGCCTTTCTAAGTACATCATCTCGTGCCAAGTTCATAATGCTGTCTTTTCTTCCTCTCTGCTCTTGCACTTTAACTCTCCTCAGTCAACAAAGGCAAGTTCATGTTTTTACACTGTGTGCGTGTTTTCCTACATTGTCTTTGCCCTTAGTATCACTCCTCGTAATACTCTTCTTGCATTTACTTCATGTCCCCGTCGCATAAGAGACTCACAGACTCAATTTGTTTTTTGAATAAAGGCGTTGTCTTATCTATTGAGAAATTATATTCACCTATGATAACCAAATTACATGGAATGCACCCAATTCCATCAGGTCTCAGAATTTAAGCAGAATTGAGCTTGGGTTGTGCTTTGATGGGTGACCACCATGCACACCTAGTTTGTCATAAGGCTGCTGGGCTATGAAGTGGGCAGTGCAGAAAAAATAATTATTGCACTGTACTTCTATGCTTCCGTATTAATGCTCCCCACCTTCACAAACCCCCACTGACCAATGTAAGAAATCTGGTCAAACAACCTCTGTGACTCGCATTGCCTGGGGAGGCCTTCATCCAGCAATGGATTGATAGAGGGCTGTGCATGTTGAATGGAAGTACATTATTATTATCACTGGCTGTTATGGCGACTTGTGGCCGAATAGGCCAGATCTGTGCTGACCGTTAGATGGTGATATGATCTCACTTGGAGCCGAGAGAACAGTGTACAGCTGATTGGCGAGGCGATATCCTCTGCAGAGTTGTCACGTGACACGACCAGAAAATAGCAACACTCAACGAATGTGGAATGACACCCCGACTCTCGCATTATTAGATATATGTCGATACGATCATGAGTGGCGATGCAGCACATGACTCTCTTAATCGCCGATTCCTCCCGCAGACCCAACAAACCGTGGCCGTGATGCTGCCCACGCCGAGCGAAGAGCACAATTTCATCATCTACCTGTCCTGCGCGTTTGCTCTCAAGGCACGGCAAGCTTTCGTCATTCACACATTCATTTACCCGTGTACTAGGGCTGTGCGGTGTGTACCTGCACCAAACTTGGCATTTGCTAGGATTGGCCCTAATGTGCGTTTCTTCTGGCAAACATTCTGTAGTGTCATGGTCTCCTAGTGGCTGCGGTTATTGCTGTGTGCGTTTGTGTGTGCAGGCGGTGCAGTTTCTACATCTGATAGCAACACAGGTCTCCATTGACATATTCTTCTTTGATTGGGAACGGCCAAAAGGCAAGCCTAGACCAGGTAAGGTATCTTCTCAAATGTTCTGTGGAACTGTCTAAGAACTTTTATGTAATCAAGGAAGCAGTAATTATCTAGGAAGAGTTTATTATACAATTTTTAATAGTCTGAATTAAAATATCCCAATTCTGACAAATATACAAACTCTTGCAAACAATGTCACTGGCTCTTGAATGTACACAGTGGAATATGGTTCGTTTCTTTTACTCCTGATTGGAAACTTAAGAGTAAAAAGTCTGCTCAGAGACTGAGACAGCCTATCATTGCTACCAGCTCCATAAATCTAGAATCTCTTTGTGGGAACTTCCTTAATATGTATACCAAGAACTGCAATGAATTCTTGTCAATTTTACTTGAAAACCTTGGGGATCGATCATTGCAATTGGGAGCAAAAATGGGCGAGTGTCGGTGTTTTGATTTCATAGCCTGCACATGGCTAATACATATAATGAGAATTTCTTTGTAACCCATCACTCTGGCTACAGCGCCACGCGGTCGGTAAACAACGGACAAATGTCGCTGCAGGGGTTGAGGCCACGTCTGCGCGCGGAGTCAGCGTTTGGCGCATGTTCTTCGTGGCCAACGAGTGGAACGAGCTGCAGACGGTGCGCAAGCTGAGCCCCATGCTGCAGCTCTTCGCGGTGCTGCTCTTCCTCAAGGTGACTGCGCTGTCCGTGCCGAGCAGTGGCGGTCGCCGTGCTGCCGTCGCTCGCCAGATAACGTTATCGTTCAGGGCTGTTGACCTCCTGCTGAGCGTTCCAGCCTTATCGTGGGGATGGTGATGGTGGCAGCGGTGGAAATGATGATGATTACGATGATGTGGTGGTGGCGTTCACAATGGTTGTGATGATGATTATGGCTATGGTGAAGACGATGGTAGTATTGATAATGTTGTGGTGATTGTGTTAACGATTGTCGTGGTAGAGGCGATGATGATGTTGATAGCGATGTTGTCATGGTAGTAGTTTTAACAGTGGTAATTATCGCTGTGGTGGTAGTGATGATGATAATAATAATAATAGCATTTATATAGCGCCTTTCACCCGAGGGTCACAAAGCGCTGCACAAAGCTGCAGAGAGAACGACATGTCAACAACGACAGAGCACGGAAAATCAGCAATAATTTTTTTTGGGTTTTTTTTTTTTCCGAGCTGTGGAGAGAACGGCACAACAACAACGGGGAGACAGAAAACTGAGAGTCAAGCGGTAGGACAAAAGAAAATGCAACAGGGAAACTAATAATAATTCTACAACAAGCAAGGATGGTGCCAGCTGCTCATAATAATGATGGTTGGGTGTGGTGTTTATAATCCTTTCTCAAAATCATGAATCTTGCCTCCCTAGCAATGTAGCTACATCCTGCCCAATGTAATCTATGTACATCATCTCGAGGCGTTGTTTTGTTGCCTTCAGGTCGTGGGCTTTGAGAACCTGGGTCTCCGCGAGCTGGGTGTCACGTTGCTGCCGCCCCCTAATGCTGATGAGGCCTCATGGAGCCGCATCCTGCGTTTTGGAGTCGCTGCGTCTGTGTGGCTCGTTGTTGGTGCCGTGCAGGTGACAATTCGCTTATTCTCCAAGTTAAACATAACTTTTGTGCCATGGACATCATGAGACACACATTTCTACTAAGCATTTGTTGCATGGCAGATAAACAAACATGTTTAACCCTTAGAACTGGAATATTCTATCCATTTTCTAAACAGCATGTCCTGGCGAGGGTCGCGGCGACAGCTGTTTAAGGAGGGTGGACCAGACATCTTTCCTCAGCAACAGATTCCAGCTCTTCCTGAGGGATTCCCAGGCGTTCCCAGGCCAGCCGAAGGACATAATCCCTCCAGCGTGTCCTGGGTCGGTCTTTAGGTCTCCGCCCAGTGGGCCGTTCCTGGTAGACTTTCTGGGGAAGCCTCCCAGGGGGCATCCTTAACAGATTCCCGAACTGTCAACCCTTGCATAACAGGATACCACTGGCCGGACGGATATTGGCTCCCTAATCAATGCATTCTCATAGTTGTGTCAATTATGTTTCTACCAGGTCATCCTCAACACCGTCTTCTATGAGCGCTTTGTGGAGGACAAGATCCGCCAGTTTGTGGACCTGTGCTCTATGAGTAATGTGAGTGACCCAGAGGGGGTGAGGTGGGGCACGCTAGGATACCTTGCGGTTCTTGTCTTTCTCTCTTCACCCTCTTATCGATGCTCGCTTTGATTCCTTTGACTATGTAACTGGTAATTCTCTACTCATTGCTCTTCTAAAGTCTCTGACATTCCACACGTGCATACACCCGCTCTTGTTTCTCACCTCTATCCGTTTACATGGGTTTCATTGCCAAACTGCGATACAGTGCTTCCGCTTTGGAATCCATTACCTACCTCTGACTTCTGTCAAGTCAAACATCTTTTAAGTCAAACATCATTTACTCAGAATAATTTGACCCACGTTACTGACAGTGATTAGGTTTACAACAGTTCTATAGTTGGAATTTCACTGGTACCGGTCGTTGTGGGGTTTTTTTTATTATAAAATTGAAATGAAAGGAACGTGCCGTGTGTTGGAGAAACGAGTGGGTGTTGTTGTTTGGGGGTGCTGTGTGCGTGCTTCGTGCAGATCTCCGTGCTGATCCTGGAGAACCGCTGTTTCGGATATTACATCCACGGGCGCTCCGTACACGGACGCGCCGACACAAACATGGAGGACATGCACGCCAACCTCAAGAAGGAAGAGGTCTGGCGCGCCCACTCGCACGCAGACTCGCACGCACACACGCGCACTGAGAAACATGCACCATACACAGACACGGTCACAGATGCCGTTCACCGATAAGTAGCCATGACATCAACGTGGCGCTAGTGTCTGCCCAGAGGGATTTTGAGGGCACGCGGAGGGTCGAAGGCTCGCCACTTGCAAGTCATGAGCGTTTGTGGGTTAATAGACTCAGGTGACTGACAGATCAACCACCTGTACCACCCACTGTGCACTGCTGATTTTTGTGAGCATTGCTCTTTAGCGTCCTATATTATGGGCCTCCTCTCCAGAGATTATCCTTGACTTTATGCAGTATCCTAGACATTTTACCAAATTTCTCCCGGTGCCTTGAGGTGTTGTAACTTGTTTAGCCCTCCCCGTTGGACAACTGTTAAGAAGCGCTACATAGCTCAACGGTTCTTTCCAGCTTGAATGCGCACTGACTTGACTGACTGACCTCTGGCCACAGGAGAACCTGTGCAGCCAGCGCGGGCTCGTGCCCGGCACCGAGCTGCAGACGTTTGAGGTGGCGCTGACGCAAGCGGCCCGCATGCACTACGACCGCATCCTGCAGCCGCTGGCCATGGTGAGGCTCCCCGCTCGGCCACGCGTTGCCGCTGTCCGCACGCCGCGCCATCGACCCCTCTACGGTCACCTTCACGAATCGTTCGTATTTGCGGCCGGTTTATGAGTTGCGCCGCTTCGCTCGTACCGTTTCACCTGGCGCGCGAGGCGCGTACGACGACTTTCGTCGACATTCGTGAAACGTGCGTAGGGTTGTAAGCATAATACTTGGTTACTTAAGATTTGTGTGCGTTTATATGCTAATGTTAGCCTTGGTTAATGCTTTGGTAGTGAATATCTCCACTGGTCTTGGACCTCCCTTAATTCCATCCATCCATCCATTTTCTAAACCGCCTGTCCGCTCAGCCTTATATTAGTAGCTCTGGTGCAGTGTGTAAAGATCATCATTGGGGAGACAAAGGCAGTCAGGCATTGCGTTCGTTTGTAAGGCTAAACAGCGATCTGTGCGCGTGATACAGATGGCAGCTCCAGCACGCATGGCCGGGCCCCAAGGAGGTCCCATGGAGCAGAGCGTCCGAGCCTTCCTCACCATGAACAGATTCCTGTGCTCCTTCGTCGATCACGTACGTCGTGACATGGAAAGGTCACACTGAGCCCCAAGCCTAATTTTTAGGAGGTTCCTCCAATAGCCTTTTTCAAAAATATGTGTTGGGAAAGACTCTAAATTATACATGCTGAAAAAGGTAGTTGACGTTTTCTTCCGACTGCATGCTCCTTTCTTTGAAGCACCTGTGTGCTGCTCTTACTGCACTAAGGTATTATTGGTCTCACTTTACGATGGTTTCACATTACGATACGTGTTCTCGAACGGATTAATATTGTAAAGCGAGTGACCACTGTAATACATCGCCTAAAGTGGCGAATGAATATAATGCTGACAAAAACCAGGGCCTTTAATGTTCTGGGAAAATTTACGGATTTCCCAGGACAGCAACCTCAACAAGAGGACGATCCTGGGACAACTCGGGACAGATGGCAACCGGAGTCCACCGCTGCCTGCCGGCTTAGCCGTGCGTGTGAATCCGGGTGGGGGGGGGGGGGTTGGACCCCACCGCCGCCTCTTCCGGCACCGTGAGTGACCCTGCGCGTGCGCTGCTGTGTGCAGGCGCACAAGGAAGTGGACTACATGATCCGCGACAAGCTTCTGCTGGAGCGCCTCACGGGCATCGAGTTTCAGGAGACCTTCGACAAGAGCATCTTGTATAACGGCACGTCCCCCCCCACTTACCCGACGGATGCGCTCGGCTGCTGCATTAAACTTACTGTAACGGCGTCGACCGCGTACGGCGGCGTTGACGACAAGTTGTCCGGAGGTGCTTCACGTGGGCATCCTGGGGATGGGATGGACGTGTACATATTCCATATACGGAAAGCGACGGTCAGTCATTAGCAAAGCGGAAGAGGGAAGTCTCAAGCATTGACATGAGCAGCTCCTGTGGTTTCTGTAGTGCTACCTATATCCCCTGTGGGGTGTCTATATCTGCTATGTGGTGTCTACGGGGTGCCTCATATAAATGGAACCATAGGGAATCAAAAGTGTGTATTCCCTGTGGTTCCGTTTATATGGGACACCCTGTATAATGGTGTCTGCAGCTCCCGTGTGATGTTTATATCTCCTCTGTGGTGCCTATAGTGGAGTGGTGTCTATAGCCCCTGTGTGGTGTCTGTAGTGGTGTCTGTATCCCCTGTGTGTTGTCTATAATAATGTGTCTATAACCCCCGTGTGGCGTCTATATCTCCCGTGCGGTCTGTGCGTGCAGACGAGTCCCACTCGTTCAGCAGTGTCCTCTACTACGGCCACGAGGGCACCTTGCTGCTGCTCGACATGCTGCTCTTCTGCATCATCGACATGGGCACGCAGGACTTCACTCTCGCCACCATCATCACCTTCGTGGTTCAGGAGGTGAGGCAAAACCCACGGAGGGGTGCGGCGGCCTCCTGTTAAGTCTGTTAAGTCTAGAAACATTGGTGTAGGAACATTAAGATACATGAAGTCTGCACTTGGAGGGCAGTAAGCACAGCGAGGTGTGCAAGGTGTGACCATTGCACAGCAAGAAACAACTAATTAAAGCGGAGATATCATTATTCACGACATGTGGGCCATAGGGGTGACCATACTTCACACTAGACAGTGCAGGTTGAAGGTGTGCAGCATCGACTTTGCAGCAGAGTAGAGTAAAAGTAATTGCATTTTCTGCACTCCCTTTTGCTACCCACAACATATCCCCACAGCCTATAACCACCTGTCACGCCGTGTGCTCGCCCATTCCACCATCGGCTCCGGGAAAGGAGACACTTTGACTTTTGAGATAACTCTTGATGTGTGCGTGTCTGCGTGCCTGTGCATCAGTTCTTCCGTTCAATTCGCGAGTCGTTTTCGCGAAGAAACATCGTCAAGAAGACCCTGGTGGACGAGCGCTTCCTGATTTAGCGGTCCTTGGGGGCATGGAGCCTCCTCTGCCTGACCGTGCCACGGTGTGAAAGCCAAGAACCAAGAGTGTGCGTTTTCTACAACAAAAACACAAAACTATGTGACTGAGCATGCCACTCATAAATGTTTGTAACTAAGGTGATTTTTTACACTGATTCCAACAAATAATTCTAGTTCACTACTGTCAGAGCCAATGTGGTGATGCCATCATATTACTTAATTGCTTCCCTCTTTCTGGCAGATTCCTCTGCTGGTTGTACAATCAACACCCATCTTCAAAGGGTGCACTTACGTGTATTTCACCATCCGGACAATGTTATCCGTGCAAGTAAGGTTACAAAATTCCTCGGAGGTTGCAGTCCACACCCAAACCTGAGTGGTTTGATGTTGACTGTGAGAGTATTTCTCTCTATCTATACATATTATCTATATTTTTATTTCCTCACCAAACCCAGCTTGAGACAAGGCCTGCAACCCACTTTTTACAGCCACCATATCTGAGTTGATCGCACAGACCTTGTTAATCTGTGCAGCATCTAAGCCAACATGAGAGATTTAATGGAAGCCCGTGTCTTGGTGGAGTGGTTCGCCACGCCTGTGCCAGTTGTTGTGAATGCCATTAGTCGACTGGATGATCACCAGATGCTAATTACTCACGCTCCGTCCATCCTTGGAGATGCCATGACTACCCAGGGTCCCACTTCCCTCTTCTGTTCGACCATGCTGACCACATGGTCGAGGCAGCCATGGCATTGATTTGTATTGCATCTGTGGTTTTATTCCCACCACAGCTGTACACGATTTTTTCTAAAGATTGGCCAAAGTGCTGTCTGAAGTGATGGGATGTTTAAGGTGTTGACATCGTTGGCCATTGTGTGATGGTTTTCTTGTGGTCCAATGTTTTGCCAAATGTTCTAGTTTCTTGCAATGTTTAATTTGGGAAAATGTCACGTGACAGATTACCATGCACTTACTTGCATTGACGTTATAATAACATGGGTGATAGGTATTCGGCTACACTATGAAAACACAAAAAGGATTTGATGCAGGTTTTCATGGCTCAATTTAGGATGGTTGCTCTTCATAGTTGTTCTTTCGGGATAGCCGTGTCGAGCGCTCTCCCTCTCTCGTGATATTTCGCCTCCCACGTTGAAAGCACTCCTGAGGAGGTTTCCAACGTGGGAGGCGAAACGTTGCGAGGCAGAGCGCTCGACACAGCGATCCCGAAAGAACAGCTTTGAAGAGCAACCGTCACAAAAAGGAATTGGCCATTTGATAAGCTATGACATACCTGAATAAGTTTTAAGAGCCACTTATGCTCTCCTGAATAAAAAAATAACCTAGTCTTGGTTATGATGCTGCTCCATCGGTAACACTAAAGGTATGCTGCCTGCTTCTGGAGTTTGATTATATGCTTTTGTTACTTTAGAGCAACATGGCAGTCCTCTGTAGGTCTCGACCCTTCCTCTTTCGGACCATGCCCTTCTTGATTAGGCACAATCTTTCTCTTTTGGCTCCACTTGTTTTCTTGATGGCCCCACATTCTTCTTTAGGCCCTGCCCCATCTTCCAGACACAGGTTTGGGGATGCTTGGGTCGGGGTGGGGGTTGTGGAAATGTCAGGGGACATCAGTGGTGGGGGCGGGGTCAGTTAGGGGTAGAGTTGGGGCTGCTTCACGACATCTCCAAAATTCCTCTTGGAGCAATAACGGATGTTTATTATTAATGGTAGTGGTGGTTAGTGGCAACCCTTACAAATCAGCGTCACGTATGGGGAATCAACCGTCACGCGTTCCGCGCACCCATTGGTCTGGGGCGCGCGGCTAGTGCCGAGCGCTCCCTCTCTCCAGACCTTTAAGTCCAAAGTCAAGACTTAGTTTTGTAATTTGAAAGGACATATATAAAACAAAATTATAATCGAGCACAATCCTCTAAAAAATCAGAATAGGCGATAACCCGAATGTGAAGTCTTTTAAATGACTAAAAAATAAAATGCAAAGAGCAGGATTCGAACCCCCAACTTTCTGCTTTAAGCGCAAGCGTGTCTCCCGTTGAGCCACTGAGTGGTGTGTTAAAATTAGACTGCGAACGCTCTTAGTTGGATTTCTCGCGGAGTTCAGAGCCGGTGGAATCATCTTGTTGTTATACAAGTTTTGCGAGGTCGAAGTTATAAAACCGATTAGCACCTAGACTAGCTCCTATGCCATGATGGCAAGGGGGTAAAAAATCCCCATGAGCGCGATTGTTTCGAATCGTAGCGAGGACCGTGAGTTCGAGACACAGGTGTCTCGCCAAGTAACTAAATATATTTTTTAAGTTTTTAAATTAAAAAATGTTTAA
>JAZEWU010000022.1:7381044-7412861 GCA_036362915.1 Geotria australis | reverse complement strand
CTGAAACCCTCCCTAGTGTTGGTACCACTCAGAGAGATTTATCTGTAGCCCAAACCCCCAACTGTGCTTCAATGAAGACTCATAACAGGCACGTTCCTTGGACCGAACCCTCCCGTTACTACAGTTATTAAAAAAGCAGTTGTCTTAGGATGTTTGGGCTCAATATTCGGGCCTCAATCCGGGTTACGTACTGAGGTTACTCAGCTACTCTTGCTTTGTCTCCCCGTCAACTCGTCCTCGTCTCTCTCACCTCCTCCTCCGTCGTCGAATCGCTCTCCGCCATTAGGTTCCGTTCCCCACAGAACATGGGGCGTGTGGGGGCCCCGCATCCCGCGCGCCCATTTGTCCGGGGGGCGCAGCGCGTGCCGAGCGCGGACCAATCAGGAGCCGCCCCCTAGCGTTATAGATGGATCACACCTAAGAATTAAAGTCATCAAGGTGGATGTTGGCCATTAGGCCATGCTGTGTGGTTCCTTTAAGCCAATTATGCTAAATGTTATGCTAAATAGCCTTTGATATGTTTTCTTTGTAACCGTTGTTTGCACATTTTGTGGTTGGTTTTGACTGATGTCGGCTGTTTCACTTGTGTTTGTACAAAATGTTCGTAGTATACTTTCACGCACAGCAAATACAAGCGTTTTTTTATTAGTAACAAAAAAAAGCATCAATACTTTCGCATTTTCAACACAAATAAAAATACACATTAGGAGTAAACAACATTCCTGTAACAGCGGCACCAAACATGGGCAACTAGATTCCTGCAGGCAGCTGTGTGATGGGCATCCAGCGGTAATCTTACAATCGCCTCGAATGAGACCAGCCGCTGTGGCCGCATTGCTTTGCAAACCCAGATGTGAATGTGTCAAGTAATCCACCTGTGTCGTTTGTAGTCTTTAGTGGCGCATTTCACTTAGCCCAGCAATAGAAGCACACTTTAGTACCAACCACCAGGCATGTTATAACTTGCCACTGAATTTTTACGATAAAAAGATTGCCAAACATGGCAAAGTGGGCTGGTGGGACGTGCAGAGTTGCGTTTTAGATGCCAATTTGGATGGGAAACACTTGGCACGGTGCATGTCTGGCTAATGGAGGGTTGCAACTACAGACCATGTAGGGCTTGACTCACACCACCACCTGCAGGTATGGGTCAATAACGTGAGTACCACATTGTGAGCAGCTACAAGTCGCAGTTGTTTTAGGACAGAACGACCCCAACAGGAATGTAATACCACTTGTTGAGGGCTGCCAGATTGCTTGTTTAATCGGGCAGCCTTCAATTATCTTTCATCCAGAATAACGGTAAAGCAGACTTATTTTACAATTACCAAGAACAAATTGCCCAAGTGTCAGTAAGGCTGTTACAGGTTTACAATTGTGCGTGTCAACCGGAGGAGCCACACAGGATGCGGTGGTGACTGCACAGCGGTGGAACTCACCTCCTGTTACCCAGGACGAGCAGTGCCCTCGCGTCGCTTTCTTTCACTCACCCGTCACCTTCACCCAGCTCCAGCCTGCCTCAGTGCAGTGATTTACCTTCAATCTCTCCTCCACACTTAAGCCATCACATCATAACACCTCCAAGTGCATTTGTCGATTAGTGTTATCTCTGTTAAACCACCACGTGTAGGCATTAATTTGTTTCACTAATCCCAATTTTCTTATTTTTACATCTGCATCACTGACCAGTGCACTTCGTGTTAACATGTGCCTCCACCCTAACGTAATTGCCATAACAAGTTTAGCAGTGATGGAAATTCCAGCCCTTGCGCTCAGGTTACATGGAGTTTCTAGGGAAACCCATGCAATCCAGTAGGTAGCGTACCCTACAAGGGAGTTTGTTAAGTCCCGAGCACTGACTTGGCTTTGCATAGTAAGTAGCACACAGCTCTACAGCACACGCAAAGCTGTGTTATGGGAAAATGTTCTCAGACTCAAACCCTCAAAGGTGCACTCCTGCAAAGAAGAAATTGTTTTTTTTTTTACTTGGCTTCCTCTATCGTTCTTTGGCAAAATTCAACTTAAGTGGAAAGAGAAGCAACACGTTTAATGGCAAAGCCGTGCCAAAGCATCTGAAACCCCAGTGATGATACTGGAGATGCACAGTAGTCCCTGCTATCACCAATGGTAAGATTATATAGGCCAAGCACGCACTGAACACGGTTCTGGATAACTTATAACTTACAGACAACCAGTGTTTCCTGCAGCTGCATGTTGCAGAATAATATTTAGAGGCGTTGCACTGTGGTTAGAACACTCGACTTGCTGGACTAGGTTTGACTTGGCTCAAGATCCGATTGCAGTCTAAAAACATTGCAAGTGTGATCAAAGTCACAGTGAACTATCATATGCATAGACGGGCCCCACCTAACGGAATTATAAATATCCTACCACTGGCTCGGAGCTCTTAACGGTAAAGCGGTCCACCCCACGCCTATTAGAGCACACAGCTACACTGTGACTTGTCTATTGAGTAAGGTGGGGAAGGTCATTAACTGTGACTTGTCTATTGAGTAAGGTGGGGGGGGAGGTCATGAACTTTCTGACCGAGTGCAGCACAACACTCTGCGACGTACCCACGTTCTCGAAAGTGTGCGTCCCCATAACCACAGCAGGGATTCAGCGCCTAGCCCTGTCCCCCTTAATCCTGTCCCCCCAACAGGTGTCACTCGGGGAGCGAGGAGGGGGTGAGCAGAGATAGGCTCAGTGCTGGGTCCACTGGATGCTCTTGAGGTCGATGCCATCTTGAACCATCTCCCACAGAGGGCTGGGAACAACAAACCACACACACCACGTTATGCATGAATGTTGCCGCCTGCATAGCTGCCGTTATATATTTTCCATCCTGCAGAGTTAGACTGGTTTGCGTGCAAGATAAAACAACGTCTTTACATTCAGACTGCAGGCCCTTTAAGACACAGCTACAATCTTGGTAAGGTGAGATTACTGTACAAGCGGTATCCAAATCTGTCCTGGGCATTGACAGCCTCAAATTAGTCTGAGGCTGTCTGTTAAACATCAGTGAAGACGAGATAAAGGTTTAGTGTGCAAACACTATTCCCCTGTGGTCTCGACACAGTGCCTATCAGCAGCACTTGCCCCTACCACTGTTAGTGACCATCTATTAAAGCCAACGTGGCATATGAGTGATGCTGCTTGCATCACTCCCAGCCATCTGTCTCCAGTTTCTACCAGGTACTCGTTCAATGCTGAGACAACCTGAGAGGGGCCCAGGACATGTTCAGAAACCATGTTCCACTGATGTGGTGCATGGTTGGGACTCGGATGCCCAGTTACCGAGTGGACTGGTGGAACCTCTGTGCCACCACTCGGCTCGCTCACCAAAGAGGCACCTGTGTGCTGCACAAAGTGGCTGCTCACCTCATCTCACGCAGCCGCTTAACATGGTGGATGCACTTCTCCGCCGTGTAGTCCACTTCCTCCTCCGTGGTGAACCGCCCAATGCCGAACCTGTCCCATGATCGCGGAATATAATAATAATCTACTTTTGTAACGCGCGCATTTTCTCCGGGCGCGATGCACCCGTTGATTCGGAGGCGCAGAGCCCTGATCAGTCGGTTTGTTGTGAATGGAGGGGAGACAAGGGTGTTCCAACCGAAGCAAACGCCCCAGCTCTGCGCCTCTGCGACTGCTTTGGCCGAGTGCTCGATGAACAACCCACCTTAACGAGAACACCACATTTATCATAAACAGGCGGTTTCATCGAGGCGTTTGTTGAATGAACAGAGACAACGGCCTGAGACACTGCACAGGAGAATGTTTCAAATGAAGCGAGTGCTGATTCAGGCAATCCCGAAGGAGAGGATGAAGAGGCGGTAGGTAGGGAGGGGAATGTGGCGTGCATTTACATACGCATGTTTGTAAGTAGTTCAGCACCCAATTTCAATTAATGCAAACAAGACACAATTACAACTCGTTTAAGTCTACTACTCAACCTCTGCAGCTCAAAAGACCTTGCAGAGTTCAATAAAAATGCAAAGAACTGTGTAAAGAAATGGGAAACTGTCATATAACCATCACGCTTCAAAGAACTAATTTAAGTTGCAAACCCCGCAGAGTAAATCAATACAAATATAAACACCACCGATTATTTTCTGGTGGGAGCTCAGGAGCTCTGGTTCAGTGACATGACGGGGGTTTGGGGAGCAGCACGCGCCACGCCGCTCACCCCTGGGACCTCGGGCCAGCAGGCCGACGTGAGCAGGAGAGCCACGTGGAGCAGGGAGGGTGCTCACCTGATGGAGGAGTGAGCCAGGTCCTCGTCCGTGCCGATGGCTCGCAGCACGTAGGAGGGCTCGAGCGACGCGGATGTGCAGGCGCTGCGTCGACAGCATTCACACGCGGAGATTCAGTGTGAACGGGGGGTGCCGTGCTCACAGAGCACGACAAGGTCACGAGGTCAAATCCCCAACGACGGGCAAAGTCAGGCCACCATCTCTCTGGGGCCAATAAAGTAAGCACTTGATTTGCAGGCAGTCAAAAATAATCTTCCTAAAGTGAGACTGGCCAGCCTCTGTAGAGTACAACCAATACTGACGTGCCACAAGGTGGTGCTACTCACTGTGTCCAAGAAGGATTGAGACGACCACTGAGCATAATTTAAGCAATCAACCTTCTTAAAACGAGGCCAACACTGACACCCAACCAAATGGAGAATGAGTGAAACCGGTGGTACGTGTTTGCACGAGTATTTGAAAGCACTCACCTTCCTGATGACAAGGCTACGTCCTTCAGGGCCATGAGAAGAGATTCTCCCTCCACGTAAGCAAATGATAGATTAACACATCCTAGGGGATATAAACACCACTTGTGGGGACACAAATAACACTTGTGGAAACACAGCAATTGCTTTAATGCACATATAACGCAATCATATTTATTTTTGTTTGCATACGGAAGCAAACAGGTTTTCCCAAAGAAAACGCGCCACATACCATGCAATAACAATTAAACACGGCTATATATTTAAAAAACACTGTTTGCAACCCACTTTCATTATTGTTTCTTACGAAAAGGGCATCCCACACACAATGTCCCACATATCAGGTCAACTTGCACGAATGCTGCATTGTAGCTAAACAATATACAAACACTAGCCCAAATACAAACCCTCATACAGCCCGAATCTTGACCCAAACCCATATACTAACAGTGTCCGATTCCAACCACACCGTAATCCAAACACTAGCCCCCAATCTAAACGAAAATATTAACAGTTGCCCGAATTTTTACCCAAATCTTAACCCCAACTCCACCATACACCAACACCATAACAGTAACTCTATCTCTACCTGTAATTCCATTGCAAACACTAACCCGACATGTCTCATAATCCTATCTTATCTCTATCTACCCTACATCTACCATAAACCTAACTAGCACAACACGAACACCAACCAGTTTCCTGAACAAACCAACCAAACACTCATCCCAATTCTGGTCCAAACCTACCTTACCTCTAAACAAAACCAAAGCAAATCCTACCACTATAATGCTTTCCTAATCCTGACCTAACACACTGGACCCCTCATACTAACCCTTATCTTATCCCTAACATGAACCCGTAACCTCACCCCAACCCAACGCCGACCCCTACGACCCGTAACCCGTAGGTAGCCCGGGGCTTACCGTGGTACCTATGCTCAGCGTCCCCGTTCATCACGACGTCCTTGAGCTCTCCCATGAGCCGCCGAATGAGCCGCTGAGACAGAGCCTCGACTCGCTTGGTGTCGTACTGACGGAGGGAGGAGGCGGTGGAGGAGACAGCAGGCCCCAGTCAAACGCTTACCACACCAGATAGATAGATGTTAATTAATAATGCAGCAGAGAAATAGCCAGTGAGCTTGCAAGCTCTTTACGGGATTCCTGCGACACAACAAACATGCTGTTTGACGAAAATAAATAAAAAATATAAAAAAATAACAAATTAACCAAACAAAAGAAAACATTTACAGATGTACTTCCGGACTGTGATTTTCCGCAGCCGGGTACCCCAACCTCTCTGCGACACATCGACGCCGTAGAGAAACGGGGGACGTATGATCGTGAGAGGACGGCGGGCGGGGAGGCGGGCGGGGAGCCGCGGCACCCACCTCCATCTCGTGCAGCGCGACGTGGCAGGCGGCGCCCAGCCCCACGACGAGCGGCGTGGGCACGGTGCCCGAGCGCAGGCCGCGCTCCTGGCCGCCGCCGCTCTGCAGCGCCTCCACGCGCACGCGCGGGCGACGCCGCACGTAGATGGCCCCCACGCCTGCACGCGCGCGCGCAACAAACGCAACGATCCCCCCTCCCGTGTAGCCACAACAGACTGTGGAGGGTCAAGCGCAAGCACCTATAGATAGATAGATGTTTATTATTACGGCAGAAAAATAGCCAGCGAGCTTGGAAGCTCTTTACGGGACTCCTTGCAAGCTCTTTACAGGACCTATGAAGGTTGACGCGGCACACGAGGAGGTGGGTGACCGGCACCACGCCCGGCCGCCTTTGTCTCTCCATTGACAGATGTTTACATGCCGCACTCGGTACTCGTTTGGAGCTCGAGTCGACCTAGGGGAGGCCCAGGATCGCTTCAGAAAATCGTCACACACAGATGTACCCTCTACAGCCTTAACAGACTTTTTTCGGGCAAGCGCTGTTAGCGAGCACCTATGTAGGCTGGCACGCGCACTAAGGGGTGGGTGGCCAGTAATATTCCGGCTTTTTTCTCCCGAGTCGCACTAAGTACTCATTTGAGGCCGAGTCAGCCTCGGGGAAGCGCAGGATCAATACGGTTAATCGTCACCGGTGTTGGCCATGAACAGGAATTGAACTCAAGTCGCCAGATTCATAGCACAGCGGGCTAAACCACTGGACCACCGCTCCCCACAATACAAGAAAGCCACAAACACGCAGAACCCACCAGCACCTCTACCGACTATATATAATGCAGCATTTTGGGTGTGATTCCGCATTCTTTCAGTGTTTCTATTGGCTGGTCGTGTCAACGTGACAACTCTGCAGAGGCTCTCGCCAATCAGTTGTTGGCTCTTCTCGCCAAAAATGCTCCTTCCCCCTCTGAACGCGAGACCATTCGAGACCGGCGCATTCGCAAGCGTTCGCGACCTTTGGGGCCGTAGATCTTGTGTCCGCTGATGGACATGAGGTCGATATTCATGTCGTTGACGTCGATGGGGATCTTGCCGATGGCCTGCGCCGCGTCCGTGTGGAAGAACACCTTGCGCTGGCGGCACAGCTCCCCTGGGGCGGGGGTCGGGGGTCAAGGGAACACGGGGCAAAGAGTCGAACGATGACCCCACGGCAACGATAACTGAAACGGGCGACAACGCACGGCGTGTATTGATTTCACGGCGTACGGTCACAGCACGGTCGGTAGCTGGCCCAAGACACGTGCGATTTTTCCCACTTCTCTCATGCCAAGTGTACGAGGGATTCTGCGATACGGCGATACTATAACCGCATCATCGGTTTGTGAACTGTCGTTAATTCGTAACTTTAGTCGCGCCGCGTAATGGGCTCTCACCGATCTCCCTGATTGGCTGCTTGACCCCGATCTCGTTGTTGACGGCCATCACGGACACGAGGCTGGTGTCCGGGCGCAGCGCCTCCTCCAGCTCCTGTCGTGGGACGACAAGCAGACAAACAGACCAGCCAGGCTCCAAGTCTTGTACAACCACCATCCATCCATTGTCAGAAACCGCTTGATCCTGTACAGGGTCGCTTTGAGCCAGAGCCTATCCCGGCAGACACAGGGCCCAAGGCAGGGCTATACCCAGGATGGGACGCCGGTCCATCACAGGGTACCGGGGCAATTTAGTCCGCAGAACATGGTTTTGGACTGTGCTCGGCAAAAACCCAGGCGGACACGGCAAGAACACGCAAACTCCACACAGAAAGGCACCCGAGCCGGGGTTCATTCAGTGTTTCATATTGCTTTATGGTGGGCTTTACTATTCCAGCGTCAGTCAATTGCACAAGAGTTACTAAATAAATCTTCTTTGCGATTCTTCGAAGCACGATGGTCAGCCTCTGGACATCGTTGTCTTTCAGCTCGGCCTCGAAGTGTTTGGTAGAATTCGCAGGCAATACCAAGTATTACCTAACAGGGATCGCAACGTGAACGCTTCTACCTTGACCCCCACTAAATAAATGGTAGTTCAGCAAACCTCACGTACATATCAGCAGTGAAATGAGCCAGGCTTAATCTTCAGCAGCTCATTTAATCCCAAGTAATACTTAATTATCCTGAGCAATGTGCTGAGTGTTAAACTAAAGCAGTGGGTCGAGGGTCAACTCATTCAACTATCTATTCGCGGTTGACAGAATGAGCAACCCTGAAAAATCAACAACAGATTGTGCTATAGAGAGACTGCCAAGCAGGGAGACCCCTTTGAAATCTCACAACCCCATTAAACAGTAACGATTGAAGGTCTGTTAAATCAGTGTTTAAAAACTGCTGGCACAAAGAACAACACCCTCATGAATAGCACCACAAGGTCTTTAGCAATCAGAGATATCAATTTGATCCACTACAGAAAACACATTTGGGTAGGATTACAAATCAAATCATAATGAGAATTGTTCTTTTGTTTGCTGCAAGGAAACCCAAACTACCCACAGAATGAGAATAGCCATGGGGGCTTTTCCAAAAGGCAACTATTTTGCAATGGCCCATTTGTGTACTCAAGTTCTGTGATCCTACCGAGGGATCAAATATTAAAGGCAGCATTTGACCTGATTGGATCAGAGATATGTTTGGGTTGTGTGTACGAGCCGTGGTCTTCCTTACGCAGCTCACAATCGTCATTGCGACTCCATAGTTTATAATTACAGACATTCACAATTGCACGCGCACGTGAAATTCATGACACGTATTATTATCGTTAGCACACCAGTGTCTTTGGACTGTAAGGAAACTAGGTGTACCTGGCGAAAACCCACACGGACACGGGCAAAACACGCAAACTCCACACGGATAGGTACCCGAGCTGGGTATCAAAGCCAGGTGCTTCTCGCTGTGAGGCGGCAGCGCTACTCACCGCGCCACCGTGCTGCCCCAATGACGATCATGACAACAAATGCGGCTACCGTTGCGACTACTACTATCGGCACTGCTGCAGGTGGCGGTAACGACGATGCACCGGCCACTGCCAGTTCTGCAAGTGGTGCTAGCAGAGCGCGCACCTTCATGTCGACGAGGCCGCTGGTTCGCACGGGGAGGTACGTGACCTGGAAGCCCTCGGCCTCGAGCGCGCGGCACGAGTCCAGCACGCACTTGTGCTCCGTCTGCGTGGTCAGCACGTGCCGCTTGCGCTGCTTGTAGAACCGCGCCACTCCCTGCCGCGCACGCGCACACACAGATCCCCCGCGTAGCCTTTACAGACCGTAGGCTCAATTGTTGTTAGTGAGAAGCGTCTATAAGGGCGGTACGGCACACGAGGGGGTGGGCGGGTAGCACTACGCCCGGCCGCCTTTGTCTCCCTAGTGGCGATATTTATACACTGCACCAGGTACTCGTTTGAGGGCGATTCGACCTAGGGGAGGTCCAGAACCGGTTCAAAAAATCGTCACTGGTGTTGACCATGAGCAAGAATCGAACTCTGGTTACCGGGTTCGTAGCACGGCGCACTAACCGCTTCGCATGTACGCACACAGGTACAAACATGCACACGCGTGTAAGACAATGAGAAGTCAAATAATCCGCCACCCGTAAAGCTTGAACAGACTGTGGGGGAAAAAGTGCTGTTCTGCAGCGGCTACGAAGGCCGGCACGGAACACGAGGGGGTGGGTGGTACCGGACGACACGCGGAACACAATCGGCCCCACGTGTGCCGTGTCGCGCTGCCGCGGAAACGGTCCGCGTCGAGGCCGCGATAAACGCCGGCGGCGCCTCTCCGCTCACCTTCACGGCGATGTTGTTGGACTCGGTGGCTCCGCTGGTGAATACGATCTCGCGGGGATCGGCTCCGATCAGCGTCGCCACTTGCTGCACAGGACGCGCGTCAAAAACAAACGTGAGTCGAAGGCTCGGCACGATCGCAAACGGCACGTCGCTATCATCACGAAGAGCGAACGCGGGAAACGCTGTCGGCGATATTGGGGATGCGACGAGGGGGAGTCGAACCTGGCGCGCTTTCTCGACGGCCGCCTCGCTCTCCCAGCCGTAGGCGTGCGTGCGCGAGTGCGGGTTGCCGTAGAGACTGAGCATGTGCGGCATCATGGCGTCCATCACGCGCGGATCCTGTCGACGAAGACAAAGGTCCCCCGTATAGCCTTAACAGACTGTAGAGTCAGGTGCTGTTAGCGAGCACCCATGAAGGTCGACACGGCACACGAGGAGGTGGGTGACCAGCACCTGCCAACACACGGGGACCGTGATGCCAACACAGCGGGGCCCGCTTGGTGGCACACGCCCGTAATCCGGTACTCGGGAAGCAGGGATTGTGGGGCTTGCCGGATTCATGACACTCCCAACCTGCAGGTCTGTGAGGTGCCAACACAGATGTCCGTGTTGCTGAGCCACCCATGGGTTTTTAACATTATTCCGTTGTACATGTGGGTTTTCGGACTGCGCTGGTTCGTCCCACATAAAAAAAACACTCGATAATTGGCCAGACGTCTCAAGTGCAGCATCCTGAAATGAGTCCTGAAAGCATTTGTTGTTGTGTCGCAGAAATCCTGCACCCAGAGCTTGCAAGCTCACTGGGTATTTTCTGGTGTAATAATCAACATCTAAACAAAGCTTGGCAAACTGAAACAAGGTCGACTCAGAGGGCTTAGGATACGTCTTAAGAGGATAGGAAATGATGAATATGGAAGCAGCAGATTGGAGACTCAAGAGAAGGGCTTAGAGTGAGTTCAATGTGGTGATCACATTGAACGACTGTGGGGTGGATGTGCACATGGCCCAGGGCAGCAATACGAGGACAGACAACCATAAAGGCAGGCCCCACAAGAAAAAAATACCAGGAAGAATATAAATAGTCCATGTTTATCGACTCAGCAACAAGCGTCTGTTTGAATGATCAGGTGTCAATGAAAATGTGGGAAAACTAAACTGCAGCAACTAATCCTTCTACAAAATAAATCCAAAGCTTGCCCTTATAAATTAGTCTTATAAATTGTATAGGCAAGTGCTGTTAGTGAGCACATATTAAGGCCTGTGCTCAGCACTGTAATTTAAAACCTCAAGTCGAGTGGCGCAGTTTATAAAACACTACACTGCCACAAGGACAAGCACAGGCATTCCAGAACGTGGCGTTCAAGTTACAACACACAGATCAATTCTCCTCCAAGCAGCCTGAAGCCAGCTTACACTGAGCACACCCAGTGCGGGCAATACGTCATGTGCTTGTGTTCTGCCTTCTGTCTTATTGTTTGAGCCGTTACAAAAGCTTAAGGGAAAAGCAAATGATGACACTGCGTTGTTAGTGATGCAAAATCACAACAAAAATCGCAACACGTTTGTCAATAACACTGCTTTAAATTGAGATATAGTAGGCGACGTTTTAGGCAATTACCTTTCTGTATAGCACATACAGTTAGACTGCAATTTACTCCACGCGGCCTTAAAATAGTTCAACTTAAAAACTAAAATTCCTGATGAAGTTTTTATGGCTGGCATATTCAGTTACTGATCTTCTTCTTTGCGATTCTTCGAAGCACGATGGCTAGCTTCTGGACATCGTCGTCTTTCAGCTTGGCTTCGAAGTGTTTGGTAGAATTCGCAGGCAATACCAAGTACTACCTGACAGGGATCGCGACGTGAACGCTTCTACCTTGACCCCCCAGTTACTGATTAGTAGCTATTACGTAACTATGCTCTGGTGGATTTACATGCTACGATGAAGAGCCATTACCCAAAACAACAACTGTAATATAGTTTTCCTTTGAAGGCCACCGTGTTCTCGATGAAGCATAGAGTTGCGTTTGTATGCAAGAACAGTAGCTTGCCAGTCATCTCACTCCTCCTATATTAGCCCGATTCTCGTTTGGCCTGTTATGAAAGTACTGAACTGTAACATTATGTAAGCACAGCTGTTTAGCTTTAGTGTCTCCACGTGAAAGCACCATTAGCCCACACTAATTCACGTTCCTAACCATAACATATAAAAGTATTTGTAACAATTGCAAAACATTGGGTGGTTCCCTTATATCGGTGCCAGAGGACAGTGTGTGTGTTATGGGCTCAACAGATAGTAATTGTATTAGAATAACACCCGGAGAGTTTCTGCAATTAGTCTGACAAGGTACGGTACTCCTAAACAAATAGGCAAGGTACACCTAATAAATACAATAGTGAATTAAGCTCTTCCAACAGCAGTGGCATGTTTAATGGTGGTGGGTTTGGTGGTGAATGCCTGCAATGTCTTAGATGGTTTGTCGATTGCAGAGATAGACTTGTTCGACATTCAATCGGTATTCAGGGTTAGGTTGCATTTAGAACACACCACAGCAAGAATGATTTCAAACGGTGTCGTGTATTTTGAAGTGTTTTCCCCTTAGATACATGGGTAATTCTCCAAGAATGTTGGTTCCCTCTAACATAACAACCTCAATCACTCCAGAAAGCCAAGACTTTTTTGACTTTTAAATCGGCTATTAATATCCGCCACAATCGTTAATTCAAATTACATCATTTAGTGGCGTTGATGCGGTGCCGAGACAACACTAACGACCACAACTTTTACGAGTTGGCAAATCCATGCTGCAGGTGAAGGTAGTTTCACAAGTCCTCGCGTATTTGCCCCCCAGTGCTCTGTGGCGTCAATAATTGGTAATGAATAGCGTCTCATTAATTGCAACCGGGGCACAAGGGCAACGAGTCAAATGTGCTGCGATGATATTACAGTAGCGAAATATAAACAGCGCACGCCAGAGCTGTCGGCCTTACTTAATTCACAGCACTTGCCTACAGGTCTGGCGTGCTTTTGTAGCGACTGCGCCACGTTTTTGGAACAATATTGCCATGAGCTTGAAGCTAGTCACCACCGTAAAATACTAACCTTAGATCCCATCGCAATGCATAACTGTATTTTATCAATTATGTGCAATGCTGTTTGTAAATGTTTTTTTGTGCTCGGTTCATTTGTTACTCTTATATTTTTTTATTATTTTAGTAAATTCGCTTGTTTGTTGTGTCGCAGGAATCCCGTTAAGAGCTTGCACGCTCACTGGGTATTTTTCTGCTGTAATAAACATCGAGCGCTCTCCCACCTCTCCTGCCGTTGCATCTTGCGGGTCACGTGATCGTCAATGTCGGTGTGCAATCTTCTTCTTTGCGATTCTTCGAAGCACGATGGTCAGCAATAAGATGCCTATAATTGCCCCCGGTGCCCTGTGATGGACCGGCGTCCCATCCTGGGTATAGCCCTGCCTTGTGCCCTTGTGTCTAACGGTATAGGCTCCTGCCCACCACAACCATGTACAGGATTAAGCGGTTTCTGACAATGAATGGATGAATAAAATACATTCGTATATTTTACACCTGCGTGTTTACACTGGTTGCCTGCGCCCCACTGCCTCGCCATACCATGGGGGTCGTGGCCTGCACGTCCATGTAGAGTGGTCGTAGATCATCAGGTCCGGGGAGAACCTTGCTCTGCGTCACATCTATTCACAACAACATGACGAGAAAGGAGTTGGAGCAGGCTCTCTGGCCCCAAAACATTCACCACAAGAACTTTGCAGAAAAGAAGCTGGATCGCCAGCCCACTAGGTAGATGGATAGATGTTTATTATTACAGCATAAAAATACCCAGTGAGCTTGCAAGCTCTTTACGGGACTCCTGCGACACAACATGCAAATTGCAGACAATTATTAAAATATATACACAAGTCATAAATAAGCAAATTTACATCAGCCTGAGGCTTTCCTGCGTGTTGTTACTGTTTAGCTAAGCGCACTACCTTAATAAAGGCCCCAAAACGACTAGGCGCTAGGTTATGTTGTGACTTAAGCCACGCTGGTAGCAGGTCAATAACAATGCCATTTTCAAGCTCAATGTTTCTGAACCCCTGCGGCTCAATGCACTGGTGATGCAAGCTCGATGTGCTTGCAGTACTCTAACAGGTCTGAAGACAAGCCACCCGAGTGGGAGTATATTAAAGCAACCCAGTTTGGCACTCTTAGGCGCATTAATCTGGAACTGGAAGAATATTATCCGACTGGCAACAATGTCCTCCACCAATGCCAGGTTAATGCACCTGCCTCCCCTCAAAAGGCCAAGCTGCTGCGTATACCTTCCCCTTCAATTCAGGGGCAACGCTGCTGGCTCTTATCCAGTATCAAGTTAATTGTCCTTCCACCTCCACCCTGTCCTCGCAAGGATCCCTTAACCCAGGCCCCCGAAGTCGCCGTGGATTCACCCTGGGTCGCGCTCCTCCTCTGTACAGCCCTTGCCGCTGACGTTGCCCCGCTCCGAGGCCGGAGAGCCCTCGCGTACAGCCTGCACAGCATTCCCGCTCCTGGCTGCTCCCCGTGTCTCCTGGTTGCTCCCTGTGTCTCCTGGTTGCTCCCTGTGTCTCCTGGTTGCTCCCTGTGTCTCCTGCGAGGCGTCGTACAGGCTTGCTTTATGGGGTTTGGTCGCGGCCGGCCCGGTGTCACGCGTGCGGCCGGTGTGGGAGGTGTCACAATCCCGGCCCGGGATTGGTCCGGACGCGGGCCACGTGCGGCCCCGGGCTCCAATGGCGAGAGACGGGCCCGCGGCCGCCTGCCTAAGCGGACTACGGATTTGAGACGCGATGCTCGCTCCGGGGCCCCGTGTTGTGGGCTCTTATACAACGCGGCCCCCGGAGCATGAATTCGTGTTGTTGTGTCTTACACAAGCACTGTTTAGTCATTACGTTTATTAACACGGCTGAATGGAAGAGGCTGTGACACTGTTGTTGCTGTTTGCCAGTAACGTAGGGGGAAAACAATAAAGTTAAGACGGTCTTATTGAGTGTTTTATTTTAGGTCAATTTCAATTTTACGGTTACATTTGTCCTTTTTTCTGCTTGAAATGTTCCTGTCTGTATCCATTTAATGGTCGCTCCTAGAATTGACAGTCATCCCACTTCCATCCGGTAGAGGAGCGTAAACTGATTACTACCGCACAAGTCATTATATTAACACGAGAATAGCAGACTGCGAGCGTCCTGACGTCACACAGCACGCATTCATATAACAAAATAGCAGGCACGTCATCCAACACAACCTGAACACGTGCGTCAATTACGCTGCGGCCTTAAAACAACGGGAAAAATAAATATAATAGGCAAACTCTTCTCTAATTACCTTTTCACGGACGAAATTATTTGATGACGTCACCTCCAGAGCACTTTTGGTCGTTATATCGTGCGCGATGACGTCACGACGCAACGTAAACAGAGGCGTGCTCGGACGTCACCCCAACACGCGGTGGACGTCCCGAGAGCACGCGTCGTGACGTCTCCGCGTCGTGTTCAGGTGGCGCGTAACCTGACAAGAGCGCTCCGGCACGATAGAATTGATAAGGATCAGAACGGTGGAATCAACAGCCAGCTTGGGACGGGCACAAACTGCATAATAGCCAATCAAATGCTGTGAAAAGGTGCGGGTGTTAGTCCTTATATGGGCAGGCCATCCCTCTTCTTTCCGTTGAATGCCACCGCACTTCACAATTCTATCGTGGTACAGCGCTCTAGTCAACGCACAATTCCATGCATAGCCCGTGCGGTGAAATTAAAACACTCGTGCCTTATCACGACGCCAAATTAAACACCCGCACATTTTCCCAGAATTTGATTGGCTAATATGCAGTTAGTGCCCGCCCCAGCATGTCATTGGCTGGGTGTTGAATTCAGCGAGCCTTAGAAACTCTGCGTGATAGCCTCAAGGTGCACCTGGCCTGGCACAGGTGCCGCAATAAACATCTATTCCTATAGTGGCGAACGGCGGTTGTTGTTGAATTCCACCGCACATCAATTCTATCGTTCCACAGCGACCCCTCGCCCGCTGTCCACGTGCGCGGTGACGTCGCGGTGCGTGATTGCGTGCCGAGCCGCCCCCCTTATATGGGGAGGTGGCGGGACGGAGCGCGCCACATGTTTGAAGGCGGCGCCCAGGGTCAGGCGGTTCGTGCCGCGTTCAGTCAGGCAGTCAGTCCCCAGTGGCGCGCAGCTAGTTACTCATAAGTTACCGCTAACTACTCATCCTCTCCTCGCCTCCCTGCTGCTGTTAGCCTGTGCGCCAGCTGCCTTGGACTGTCAGCGGGTGAGTGGTTGGTGAGTGAGCCAGTGGTGAGTGTAGTGATGGTTTGCTATTGGTCTGTGAACGGCACTGTGGTATGCACTGTGTTATGCAATGGGGTGTTGCAGTACTGTGCCTTGCATTAAGATGATTTAAGCGTTGCCGCTGGGCGTTTGTGGTTAAAATGCATCACTGTACGTTCCGTGCAGTTTACTGTGTACCCTACGTGTTTCTACTTAATGTTAAACTTAAGTCGTGCTCATGTGCAATGCTTAGGCCGAGATGCGATAGACAAAAGTTGCTCTCTCTACCTTAATTATTGCTTTGGTGAAGTCTGCCTTCATTGGGGGCTCTGCTAATGGGGGACATTCCACAATCCAGTGGCTGAGAGCCCACGTCTCCGCTTCGTTCGACCCAAGTTTTCTTTGTGGCTTGACAATATTTTCGGGCGTGTAAAGCAGTACAGTACTAGTGCGTTCAAAATGGCAAGGTCCCGCATTTGTGCTGCCCGCCTCCACTACTAACCCTTTAACGGACCTGCGTGAAGAATAATGCCCGCTTGGCCCTCTTGAGTCTGGTCTCCACGAACTACTAGGTGGCGCTCGCGGCCTCACTGATGAGAATGGCAAATGTTTACAGCGTATTGTCCGGCTTTACCGGACTCCCCGCATCCTTGGTATAGCCCTGCCTTGCGCGCTGTGTCTTCCGGGATAGGCTCCGGCTCACCGCGACCCTGGACAGGTTTAAGCGGATTCTGACAATGGATGGATGGATGTTGCAAAGTCTATAGCTCCCCCCTGCCTTCAGCAACCCGTACCGATTAGACTGGCGAAGTATGGTCGACTATTCGCGCGGCGTGGAGAGGCCGTCATCCAGCAGTGGGTTGATAAAGGGCTGTATGCTTGTCAGCCGTTTGTGCAAAGTGTGAGGTCAGTGGATTTTTAAGTAAAATAAAATGGCATGGGAATTGCACACGTAGGCCAGAATTCACTCACACAGGAACATTGCAAAATGTGGCCCGGCTAATATACAATGCCTCCCTTTACGGTATATCAACGCAATACATAGTTGGACATTATTACTGTCAGAATTTACGGCCAGTACATGCATTTTTTTGGCGACTAGACCGGGTCAATTGGGTTTGCAATGTGTAGAAAGGAGCCGTGAAACGTGTTCCCTTATCAGGAGTTATCGCTTAGCCCCTCACCCGGTCTCAGCCACCCTGATTATGCGCTGGCTCTTGGACCCGACCAGATCTGGATGAAGCCTAGAGATTCAAGCTCAGTCTGGAGGCCCCTTAGCTGATGTAACGAAACAAAAAACCTCTATGTTCCTCAGCAGCTGAAGATATTACCAGAGTTAGTTGCTGCGTAATCATTACAGTGTAAAGTGTATTTCGATGTTATTTCTGGCCAAGTGGAATCATAAATGCCATTTTCAGGGTTTAAGAGTTCAAAACCCCGCTTGGCATCATCACAATCATCACTTCTGAGTCTGTATAATGACAGCCACTTTGTTTTGAAGTCACTAGTGGTTGTCCTATGGAGAGACTGTCCTTTTGCCATGTGCATGTGGCACATTCGTTGTGAGATGAGGGTCTTCAATTTATATGAGTACCACCCCACAGTCATTTGATTATGGAGGTAGTTTGATGTGTTTCAGCAAACTTTAACTTGCCTTCGCTTCGGCATCAAAAGCCACGAGCGCCTCCCGGCTCAAACTATCTCCTTGCGCGGTGACACACACACACACACACCTTAACTTCCATTTCGTCCTCTACCTACCCAGGCGATCTCTACCAACACCAGGCGTCCCCCGCTGCCCCCCCCGGCGCGAGCCATGAGGCTGCTTCTCCGCACCACCACCACCTCCCTGCGCGCGGCTCCCGCCGCCGGCTCTCCGGGCGGAGCGCAGCTGCAGCGCGGCCGGAGCACGCGCGCCGCCCACCGCCTGACCCGCGAGCACGTGGACAGCATTCTGCGCGCGAGCGAGTACAGCTACACGGTGCCCGAGTTCGACGGCAGGAACGTGAGCGCCGTCATGGGCTTCGAGAGCAACCAGCTGCCGTCCAACTCGCCCGTCGAGGACCGGCGCGCGGCCGCCACTTGCCTGCAGACGGGCGGGATGCTGCTGGGCGTGTTCGACGGGCACGCGGGCTCGGCGTGCGCGCAGGCCCTCAGCGAGCGCCTCTTCTACTACGCGGCGATGGCGCTGCTGCCGGCGGCGACGCTGCGGCAGATCGAGGACGCGGTGGAGGCGCGGCGCTCGGTGCCGCCCGTGCTGCTGTGGCACAAGCACCCGTACGACTACGTGAACCGCGAGAGCGCGGCGCTCTACTTCGAGAGCCTGCGCACGTACTGGCAGGAGCTGCTCGACCTGGACGACGGCACGCAGGCCGACGCGGCCGAGGCGCTGACGGGCGCGTTCGCGCGCCTCGACTCGGACCTGTCGCTGGAGGCCCAGGCGGGCGCGCCCAGCCGCTGCCTGACGGCGCTGGCGCTGCGCTCGGCGTTCTCGGGCGCGACGGCGTGCGTGGCGCTGGTGCGCGACGGCGAGCTGCACGTGGCCAACGTGGGCGACAGCCGCGCCGTGCTGGGCCGCCGGGCCGGCGCCGGGCCGGCCGGGTGGGAGGCGGTGCCGCTGTCGCGCGACCACTGCGCCGACAACCCCGCGGAGGTGGCGCGCCTGCACGCCGAGCACCCGGAGGCCGAGCGGCGCACGGTGCTGCGGCACGGGCGGCTGCTCGGCGCCCTGGCGCCGCTCCGGGCTTTCGGCGACGTCAAGTTCAAGTGGAGCCGCGAGCTGCAGCGGCGCACGCTCGAGTCGGGCGCGGACCTCGTCGAGGGCATCGGGCACCGCGACTTCTTCCCGCAGGACTACCACTCGCCGCCGTACCTCACCGCCCGGCCGGAGGTGGGCATGCCGGGACCGCTCTGAGCACCACATCGCCCCCTGTATAGCCGGAACAGACTTATTGGGTCAGGTGCCGTGCCCAGACATTGGTTCTCTCTCCCGATCGGCGTCTGCTCGGGAACATCTGTTTCTTCCGTCCTTGTTGTAGTGTCATAAAGCTAAGTGATTGAGCTGAATGATTGAGGCACGTTCAAGGCCATATCATTATACAGGGGCACAAAACCAAGCATTCCCAACCATGGGTTGTAACCAACCAGCGAGTGCCGCCTAGTGGGCCTTGGAGTACAAAGGCTGAGAATCCTCATCTTACAGATTCAAAATGTTGTTCCTAGCATGGGCAATACAGCAATATACTGCTCCGATTTTTCTGGGGTTGTGAATGCACGGGATGGCACACATGACACATAAACAGGGGTGATGCAAAACATGTAAATTAGGCTGTAAAAGATAATTATTGTTTGCGTGTGTCGAAAGGGGTTTAACAAATCGGATGATGAGGTCATTGTTCTATGCAACAATTCAAAAAACACGCTACTTATAGCGAGCGAAAATAGACGCTGAAAATATGGCACACGCTGTCAACAATGATGGAGTAACTGACGTTTTCTTACTGCTGTTTGTGGTGACATGGGCAGTGAGTCATCATAGATCCTCAACGGGTGAAGAGCTGTTGATAATGGATCCATGGGCACTCGTATATTTATTTACTTAGTTTTCCTTCCTTTTTACGCAAGCTCTTTATCCACAACTTGGATAATACCCATCAGCATTGCATCGCTGCAATACGCACAAAGTAAAATCGGAGCGATTCTCTACCTATGCGGTTGAGCCTATTTCGCATTGATCCTAAGATAGTAGTGTAAATTGCACATTCCAATTTCAAGAGCTAATTTATTATTAGAATTGTCTGCACCGACTTTCACAAAAGGGGTCATTTTATCCATCCCAGAGTGATGACGGTGATGGACTTGGTCAACCCTGACCGGGATTTTCATTCACACGCAGCGCTACAGCGTTCTTTCACTGCGTAACTTCAGTTCTCATCCGTTGCCTAACACAAGTGACAAATGATGTGTGAACTTGTTCTGGATAGACCATTGATGTAGAAACATCAGCACTGTGGTGATGATGGCGGCTGGCCACAGCCATCCCCTTTCGCACCACCACGCGTGTTCGCTAACGGTGCTTACCCCATCGCTATTCGACGGCCTTACCGGGGAATCCCCATGTGTTTGGCGCAGGTGTTGAGACATCGGCTGGGCCCTGGCGACCGCTTCCTGGTGCTGGCGACAGACGGGCTCTGGGAGATGCTGGATGTGGATGACGTCGTGCGAACCGTCGGAGACTACCTGGAGGCCACGGATGGCGGTGCCGTGGCGCTGCGGCACCAGCAGGTGGGTGCAGACTGCCTCCCGGGGTGGGGCGGTTGTGGTGGGAGAGGGTCGCCAGGTTCGGTGGTCGCCATCGAACCAACGCACATGAGCGATGGCTCCAATCGAGCGCCGAAATTGGCTATTGCTGTGCTGGATGTCCCGCATTTGTTTGACCTTTTCTGCCGCTGCTTAAAAAAATAAAAACGCAGCCCCAAAGTTGACCTATGCAAGAGGCCGCGGTTGCTATGTCAAAGTCTGAGATGTGTGAACATCTATAAAAAAATACTTAGACCATCGTGTACCTATAGATCCCTGGATAAAACAAAGCACAACCGGATTTAAATCCCGCTAAATGCTTCACTGTGCTTTAGACATAAGTGAATGGACACAATAAAGAACACATTGCCACCTATAAAAATGGCTGCTGTTCAAAGCTGTTCTTTTGTGATAGCCGTATCGAGCGCTCTCCCTCGCGACGCTTCCCCTCCCACGTTGTAAACATTCTCAACGCCTGAGGATGCTTACAACGTGGCAGGCGAAACCGTCACGAATCGAGACGTGAAAACCTCCATCGGTACATTTAACTTGCATCGATCAGGTTGGATATGCAATCGTCACATGGGTGAAAGGCGCTCTATAAATGCTATTATTATTATTATTATATGGGACATTTACCTGTTGCTTTTCCCGCCTCGTTGACCACCGACGGTAGGAACGGCGCGAGGGCGGCTCGGTCGTGCGCCTGGGAGAAATGCACGGCCGCCTGCTCCTGCAGCAGCAGCAGCGGCAGCGGGCGACGCTGGGCGGGACGGAGCGCGGGGCGCCAAGCGCCGACCGCAACGCCGCCACGGCGCTGGTGCGGCGCGCGGTCGGGCGCGACGAGTCGGGCCGCGTGTGCGAGGAGCGCGTCGCCGAAATGCTCGGCCTGCCCGAGGAGCTGGCGCGTATGTACCGTGACGACATCACCGTCACCGTGGTGGTCTTCAACCCCAGCGTGGTGGATGCCGAGCACCGGTGATGGCGGGAGCGACGGTGGCGGCCACTGTAATTGCGGCCTTGTGACGGCGGTTGTGGCGATAAAACGGGTTGCTACAGCGGTAATCGACGGATTGGTAGTGATGATGCGAAGGTGGTGAATGTAATAATGGGGCGGTGATAAATTGAGGAGCGTGAGATGATGGTGAAGATGGAGGTGATGGTTTTGGCGGTTGACGAGTGATGATGGAGTGGAAGTGATGAAACCGATCGTGGAGTTACTACCGTGAGTGGAAATCAGTTACTCGGTGGTAAATACCACCCTTTGTAAAACGTTAGCCCTAGATTGGTCCATATTCGGATGCCAATCTGGCAATAAAGTATGTTCATTTGCAGCCACCACTATTTTTTTATCGCAGTTGCTAAGCACAAATTCCAAGGCCTACAGTGCAGTGCAACTAAGTTACTTGAACTAATAAAAGCAACTTACATAGACCCTGCTTTGAATCTGAAAGCTTTACCAAAACTTTGCATGCATCCATGTGTGTGAGTGCATGCTGTTTAGCAACGTTTTCCAACGAGAAAAAGGAACTGCCCGTTACGCATCCAATTACTATAAAATATTACACAGTACCAGATGCGGCGTGACGCATGGAGCAGAGCATGGAGCGGCAAAACATGAAACTTGTCTTTGTGGGACGGCCAGCAAATTCAGTGCAATTAAATTTATAACTTCCACCTGTGTCGTTACTACACATTCGTAATAATATTATCTTGGGTCTGAAAACAGCCTGTAACCTCTGGTTGACGAGAAGTGACACTTTGTATTTTATATTTTTACGTCTCATTAAGGCGTAAGGTGAGGGTGTGTTTAAAATAATTTCTCAACTCCGGTCAACACCCCCCTCACCCCTGTGGTCCAACTTTTGCACGAATACCAGAATTGCTTGGCAAACTAGATTTGTGCTTTTGGGTAAATGTTACGATGGCGTTCAGCCTAGTGTGGGCTGGCTGGTGGTCACATCTGTTGCTGGCCCAGTCTATTGGTAGAAATTTGATGTTGTAATATCAGGGGTCAGTCTACCAAAAGGCTCCTAAATACATTCAGAACAGGATGATGGAGCTGAGTGAGCCCAAAACAGAATTCGAATTTGAAAACTTACAATTGTCAGTCGAATGCTCTAACCACCACGCAACTGCATTAATCTAATTCAGCACTATATATTGGGTGCATATTATCCAATAGATTAGTGAAGGAGCTTAGAGGAGCCACACACACGGTCTTGGCTGAATGTAGTGACCCCAACCCTTTCACAAGCTCCTTGGCCCCAGGGTGCCAAGGCGCTCAAAATACCAGTGTCCGCTTTTAGACTTGGATAGGCGGCTCAAACACCATGGCCAGATATAAGCCAGTGTATCTGGCCATGCAACCCAAACTATGGACCACATAATACACCAGTTGTTTGGGCTCCTTAAATGGAGGAATAGCCAAACTACACTCTATTCTGAATCCCTATAAGACCTCCTGGATATATTGCCATCGGAAAAGAGAATAATAGCTCGTGGCCAACTCTTATACTCAAATGGTTAACCCTCGTGGCATCACTAGGTTATCAGCTCTACTTGGCTATATCATTCAACTTCAATGTTTGCAAGCGGTAATTTCTCATGGTCTAAGCAGAGGGAATGCTGTTTTATATATATATAAAAATGTAATAGTAAATGAAGTAATTTTAAAATGTTGACGTTGGTTAAGTGGACTTGGACACCTACCACCTTAAGGATCAGAGGTTGTAAATATGCTAACTTCCCCAACAGCTGCTGAAATATTTGCTTCATGGACTTTAAGCCAAACTGTTGAAGCTAAAACTTGTTACAAGGAAAAAGTATTGACAGCCTTCAGCATCACCACAAAAGCAGTTATTTTTTTTAATGTATTTAAACAACTCATCTTTATTTGCCTGTTTGCCTATCACGGATTCATGTTAACCTCTACATTTGGTTTTATTTATACTGCTGTGTTATGAGTGTAATATAAGTTCTGTAAATATGTACACTACGCCGATGGAGGCACAAGTGCTGCCATTTGAGTGAATCTGTTACGTGCAAGGGTTAATAATCGTGATTGCTTTAACAGTAACAATCCATGACTTATATCTTGTGCTTTAGGGAAGCACCATTTCCAAATTCAAAACATCCCCACAATATGTCTACTGCAAACATGCAGATGCCCATACAGATCGTGCAATGATAAGTGGTGATTTTATGGGGGGGGTTCGATTTTGGAAATGGTGAATGCACTGGATGTTGGGACTGAAATGCTGCCTATCACGTCGCGATCCCTGTCAGGTAATACTTGGTATTGCCTGCGAATTCTACCAAACACTTCGAGGCCGAGCTGAAAGACAACGATGTCCAGAGGCTGACCATCGTGCTTCGAAGAATCGCAAAGAAGATGATCTCAAATCTGGATCTGAGATGTTTTCTAAGTGTCAAATAAAGGTTTTAAAAAGGAACCATGTATTCACGAGTTTTGCAAGTGACTAGATTTTCAGCATCCCATTTGTCATGGATTATGAATGGTAATTGAATGAGTATTTTGTATAGGTTACCGGCTCAAGGGGAAAACATGTTTTTCTGTCACCAATTGACCAGTTATGCTACAAATAAACTGATTCATGCCATAGTCATGTGGAATTCACTCAGGTACAGGGCCACCAATGAATCTCGGCATTACTCAATGCTCATTTTGCCAGGAAGAGCTGAACCTGTGCAGCTCTCCGTGCTTCTTGGTGTACATTTTTACCTTCGTTTCATTTTCTTCATTACTAACCATGTTTCTGATCCAAATTGTAGTTGGTAATATGCACCCATTAAACACCTTCTATAAGCACGTTTGTATGTTGCATTACCAAATTTAGTTTTTCAAGTCATCCAACTCATTAGCATCAATTTTACTCAAATCCACATCAAGCCACCTGAGGTAGACATTGTTTTCATGTTATCCTTTTACCCAGTTGGCAACCTTCCAATGTTTCGCAGTAACTGGAGAACCCAGAAAAACCCATGCTTAAAAAAAGATCACTCAAAACCAAACAGATGAGTACATTTTACAGTGCTGCGATCTGCTGATGAACTTGTAACGCTAATGCTATGTGATCTATGAACCCCGCCTAAAACACACCAAGTGGTTGAACATGTGCACAGCGTATGTTGTGGATATCATGTTTAAATGCCAGTCATAGTTCAGAGCCTAAATTAACATCACCAACCTTTGTGTTGGTAACCCTATTGATTGATCTGTCTAATGTCATCTGTATATACTTGAACATCTAGTCAGGACATCAATGATAAATCTAGAAACAAAATATCGTGGGCTGCTTTAATACACTTTCACCCAACACCTACATCAACCAGCCATAATTCAGAAATGACATTATTCCGATCGTGCATTATTTTCCACTTTACCCAAAATAAAACAATTTCTCAAACATTTGTTTCAAAAACAAAGCATACAATTTACTACGGATCTGAAACTTTAAGTATAGGTTTTTATTTAACCCAGGTAGATTTATAAAAAAGGGTTCTCATAGTGACCTAAACAAGCATCTCCGGGTGGCACTCTGCTCTAATTATAGCCCTGTGCCAATGGTGAGGCCAAGCCTGTCCATAGGATTACCGTGTACTTCTCAAAAAGCGGTCCCCAGTGAATACCGAAAGGCCTGACTCAACCTCCGATTAGGATGTTAACGCTTATCTTCATGTGGTGTGCTCTAACAGTCTTTAAACATACAATAAAATGTAGTATTTAAAACCACGGGGGCTATCAAACAACTTGTGTACAGCAAAACCTTTCAAAACAAGACTCGAATTCAGTGTAGGCTGTAAAGTTTGCCAAAATAAAAAATAAAATAAACCAGACATCAAATTAGTGTGTGATTCTGTGCATGTGTACAGTACACAAGTAACTCATCTGTTGTATAGAATTCAGGGATTGGTTGCCTTGGACACAATGTGCTCTTGTTAGTACGGTCAAATTTATTTGAAGTTGATGTGGCAAACAATAAATGCTTTAAACCCATCAAAGAAATCTATTCATCCTTCCACATCCAGTGAACCGCGGCCTTCACGGGGATATGGACTTGGATTGAGCTGTACAATAGTATTGTTATTGCATTGTAAATATTACGTTGAAAAATATCTTTTTATTAATCGTTAATCTGTCTTCAATGTTAACTGCGTGTGATTAAAATGGAGCTTCTCAACAATTGCTTTCCAGTATACCAGACAACATTCATAACTGGATTGACTCTTCGCACTCATCCAGCTTCGAAGTATTTACTGTATTAACATTGTCAATCAACTGACATTCCTTTATTTAATCGTGTTTTATTGTGCCGACTTAGCTCCTGAATTAAACACCTCAATAGTTATAGACATACGTTAGACCAGTGGTTCTTAACCTGGGTTCGATCGAACCCCAGGGGTTCGTTGAGTCAGTCTCAGGGGTTCGGCAGGGGTCAAGACCCACAGTATAGCCCGGTTCACACTAGCAGTCGGGCCGTTTTTGTCGGCCGAACCCCTGATTTTGTGTGCAACTGATACATGGTTCACTTTGTGCACTAATAAAATATATACCTATGTTTTGAAGAAATCATATTTTATTTTTCCAATTACGAAGGGTTCGGTCAATGCACTGATGAAGCTTGCAGGGTTCAGTACCTCCAATAAAGTTAAGAACCACTGCGTTAAGACAATAAAAAAAGAATCTCAACTTACCCACTGGGATAAAATAGCCAAGCGTGAGGTTGAAGACAAGGGAATTGACCAAAACATCTTGGCTGGGCATGAGCAGTGATCAGGGGCTACGTGGCGCAACTAACGTTTATTTACATTTTGTACAAATCCAAGGCGCATAAGAGCTGTGAAACAGTGAGTGGTATTGCAAAGTCATTTGCTGGTTAACAAATTGCAACATTCAATGGTACTGAAAGGAACCATTTTTCAAATCCGTCCAGCACGAGGACAGAATGCTGAACTGTTGCACGTTTCTATGCTATATATTATTCCTCGACTGATTTGAAAGGTGTCACCGGTAAATTGTAGGGTCAAAGCTTACTTTCTAAATTTCTACAAAACGATGACAAAAAAGCCAACAGCCCAAATAGTTTGTCAACAGTCTAATAATACCAAAACAATTGTACATTTATTGTACATGGTACCAATGGGTCTCCTTTAAAAGGTGAGTAAATGCAAAGAACACCCACACTTTACCAACTGCCAGCAATCAATGCACAATGGGAGTTGCTGCAGTGAAACCACTGATGCTACGACTAGAAATTGAACTTTAGACCTGTTACAAATATTATATAAAACCTACACATTAACAATGTACAAACTAAATAACAGACATAGATCCTAGCTGTTGTCAAAAAAAATGAGCATACTTGGGATTTAAGGGAAAGACACAAAGCCAGACAAAATTATAATCTAATGCAAATTATATTAGTAAAATAATAGTTCTGGCCTATAGTTCTTTTACGCACAAGACAGAGGACTCCCTTCTTTTTCAAATCCAACGTTTTCTAAAAATGATGGGAAAATCCATAACATGAACATGCATGCTGGCTGTAAATAATAAAATGTAATTACATGGCAAAGTATCCTCACAAACAGAATAAAGGAACAACGCTCATTGTCTTGCATGCATGTCATGTGACCGCCACATTGCAAATACAGCAATTCAGCTCTTGAGCTGGCCAGGATAAGATTTATATAGTTTTGTCCATGCAAAGTGGTGTCACATTTAATGCATGCAAGGCATGATATGTTTTGTGCCTGCAACAACGCCACTGTTTTAACAAAGCTACTCCCTTATAATTTGTAAATTTTCAATTTCCTGTCATTGTGCGCAAGTTAAACACTGTACTTGTTATATATGCCAATTCAAAAAGACCACACCACAAAGTTTAAAAAGTCAGCTCACAACTGAATGAAGCCAACAGATTAACAATTAATATTTTCAGTCAATTTCTTTGGCTTAACCATTGTTAAGTTGTTACCGAGCTTAGGCTTAAAATATGTATAGTCATGCTCTGATTTACTGACTAAAAAATATGGTTGGCCAGTTTACACATCGATCGTGCTTTGAGATGAGTAACATAAATTGTTAATTTACCTACAAGTGAACGCCCGTTGCAAAACTACTTACTGGCCTGCAATGAACAACTATTTCTGAGGGGAGTTTATGGTTATATTTAAATTAAATATACATTCCTTTGGGCATTTTCACAGTTCACCTAAAGTTCTCTGAGGACATCTGACCAAAATGACACTGATATTGCTAGAATATAAAACAAGGGTATTTAAGTAGATGACACTGACAAAAAACTTTATTTTTTTTAGTCCCTGATTGGCTGTTACAGGAATTTTCTTGTGGCCTCACATTTATGCATTTTTTTACGTTCCCATAACAGAAAAAAGCAAATTGAAACTGAGCGAAAATAACTCTAACATCATAAACACGTATGCAGATAAAAAAGGAAACTTAAGTTTTGTTAAAAAAAGAACATTTATCTTAGCATTGTAAATCAATTGATTTTTAAACTGGTGTGAAAATTAACAAAAAAGGCAATATTAAAATAAAAAATGTCAAAGGCATTTGAAAAAAATACTATCGTGCAATCACAAAAGAGTCATAAAGGCCCCTTCTTGACTGCTGTAAGAGATGAGAATATGCTATCAGCACAGGGCGTGTGTGCTGGACCGATGCCCATCAGGGATCAAACCAGAGTGATGGCTCCATGGCCACACACTGCTCGGTTGGGCCCTCATCTCCTCAAGGGGGTCAGCAGCTGCATTGCGTTGATGGAGTCCGGGAAGAGGTTGTGATAGGTGGGCACAGGGACGTATGCTGCCGTGATCATCTTACCTGCACCAAGCCACAGGAAAAGCACACCGTTGAAGATGTAACCCAAGAAGAAAAGATCTTAGCCCATATCTGTACCATTAAATTATTTGCCACCAAGAGATTTCACTTGTTATACATCGGGGTCACAATTCAATTCAGGGATTTATTCCTTAATTCTTTGATTTGGTATTTTAACAGCCGTGACCCTCATCAGGACACGTGTTTTAGAAAATGGATGGATGGATGGTATTTTAACAGATTAATATTGAAGCTTGAAGGGAGGGCTTCTTATCTATAACTCATATTTAGACCCATTGCTCATCTGTGAACTTGCAATTCGCCAATTCACGTATTGGCAAAACTTCGCTGAGGCACCAGAGCATGATACGCCGTGAGAATCAGTACTATGCATACTGTTGGCTCCCTGTCTCACGGTGGGGAGGAGGCACTGTCAAATGCCTGCAGACCCTAACCCACAGCAGCAGAGACTGGAAGACTCTACAGTCGCGGGTAAAGCATTTATATCGTCATGTGTTCTATCGTTTATTTTCAGCTTTTCCTGCATTATATAGTGCACGCTTCTTCATGGATTTTAGTGGAATATTCAGGGCCAATGAGTAAGTATAGGAAGGTCAAGGAGCTATTTCCAAAATGTTCGATCCGCAAAGGTTTCTGTAATGGATCCTCCACGAATAAGGAGGTATTGGTGTATCTCACTGTGGGGTCACAATGTCTGTGCTACAATAAGACACATCAAGGGTGGAATCAGCTGCATGATAATTCAGGTGGAAAGCACTAGAGGTGCACTTGGACCTATTTGGTCAGTCTTCAGCAAGGAAATACACCTCCAGTAATATTATATCGCCTGTTAAAAGGTAGTGGCAATGTTTGCATATATGAACCTGAGAGATAATGTACATGGTAGATCACATATGCTAAATACAGGCTAGTACCAAGCCTTGAGGGAGGCCATTGTTCATTATGCTCCTGCGGCTGTATTTATGAGCAAAGTGTAGCCTAAAAAGTATGGTTACGCATCGCGTTCAACTACATTTACAGATTAATCTGACGATTTTGGCCATCTTCAGCAGCCGGCCACGCTCAAATGAGTGATGGCCTATGATTATCTCCATTGGCTATGCTTGCCCAATGCTTTTGTATTAATATCTTACACATACAGAATATACTTTCATTAAAGAGTTACCAACCTGCAAACCAGCGCCCGTGAAGAGAGTTGACAGCAGCAAGTGCAACAGGTATGTTGGGACATTTCACGTACACATGACCCTGCAATGACAATGTTTGCATTAATGACCAATCTACATTTCTCTCTCAACTTATAGTCCAAAAGCTGGATCTCAGTCATTGTGCCACTGATACAAAAAACATCACGTTTAATGACCAGAACAAATCACCTTGTCGGTGACAAGGTGAAACATCAGCAACAATAAAAAAATATTGTTGCTGATTTTCCGTTCTCTGTCATTGTTGACATGTCGTTCTCTCCACAGCCTTGTGCAGCGCTTTGTGACCCTCGGGTGAAAGGCGCTATATAAATGCTATTATTATTATTATTTGCATGACTTTGACAAAAATCTGAAGAAAGGGAAATGTAATCAACATTTCCTTTGGAACTTAAGTGTCGGCCCACATAGGATGCAGAAAATGTACTCTGAAAGAGCTGATGTCCCCTCCCGCACACACCTCAGCTGAAGTTTGGTCGACATAGACATGCACCACGCCCCCGTGCTTGTTGCACTCTTCCACAACGTCGTCCCGGATCTCTTGTACCCAGTTAAGATTCACCTCCCTGCAGAACAGACAGATTACATTACCACCCACGATCCCCACCACTAATCTTGAAAGGCAAGTGTCATTTTTCAACAGCTGAGGGATCAGACAGATGCAATGGTGCTGACCGTGATGGTACATTGACCCTGACCTTGCCACTACGCACCAAAGACCCAAGTAGTTTAACAAGTAGTTTAACGTTGGCCATACCATCCCCAATATTTCAAACTAATAGTTTTGAAAAAAGAGCTCCAGCAATATTGCCTCACTCTGTGACAAGTGCGCTGACAAGCAACAACGTGCGACTGTGGTGCATGTGAAACGCATTACTTACGACTGTGGATTAAACATGTTGGACAGTTGAAAGCATTGAGTGGCAATGGTAGGAGACATGGTGAAGGTTGGGTTCATGGCTGCGGAAACAAAAAGCAAAATGTTTGCCATTCAATTGTGGGTCACTTGGACAATACAGTATTAATCCTTTGACTGCAGTGATGACGAAGTAATACTTATTATTATATTGTCCTTATATTACACACCACATTTTAACCAAACCTTGCGAAACATTTTAAAGGACAGAATCCGTTTTCTACTATCAATTTTGCTAAATATATTAGTGACTACACCACACTTAAACGGGAACGAAAATAAAACTGAAAATCCAGTAACAGTTACTTGGGGAAAACTATTACTTTAAATTTAGATAAGCGAAGGTGGCACCAATAAACAATATCCTGCTCCTGCCAACAATGTCACAGGTAAATTTTAATCCACTTGATGAGTGCTCCACTCACAATTGGAAGGTCGTGAGTTCGGATCCTGGTAGGCAGTCGACTCAGCTCATCATCTCTCCAGAATTGATAAAATGCATACAACTCTGTGGGAAACCAACAGTAGTTGTCTTATAGAAATACAGGCTCCTGCCATAGAAATAGAATTTCCACCAAAGGGCCACCAATGGAAATGAGCACTGAGCCACCCTTGTATTTGCAGGGAGACACTTTTACTTGGACTTTGTGAAAAATTTGTATTCTGGTGATACAAACTACCCTAATAGGGTTTGCCAGGTAACAGTGATAGGAATGTAGCTGTAGCCCTTGCCAACTGGCTCAGTGGCGAGCAAATCTGTTCAAGTCTAGGTCTCATTCTTCTTGTTTATCTCTTTCATCTCACAAACCATCACTCAGTCTTGTAACCTAAGCTCGAGCTTTTTTTAATCTCTTATTTCATGTCGCTAATCTGGGTCTATGTTGGCGAGCCGTATCATTCAGTGGGCCCGCAGCCTGGTGGGCCACTCCAAGAGTGCAACACCTGACCCATGGACTGACAGATTTCAAGAACACTGATGTACATAATACACCCATCCGCCCACCATTGCTCCACACACCAAGTACACTTACTTGCAGCTAGGGAGGGCATTAATGCCTCCAGGGGAATGGCTCCGTTCATCTGCAGAGCCTGCTGAGCTACGGGTGGTATAGTGAGCCCAGAACCTGTAAACAGAACATGAAAACAAGGCCCATTGTTTAGGAGTACCAGATCAGTAAACGAAAAATGTAGAGCAATGAGGTTTACTTTCATTAATCGGGTGAGCCTCATTGAGTCTTAAAACTCTTGGAAGGTTCT
>JAZEWU010000022.1:7361808-7380961 GCA_036362915.1 Geotria australis | reverse complement strand
CTCCACACCATGCCCCAAACCTTCAGCCTCCAGCTAGACTCGCCCCAGAACCCCCAGGCATGGTGATGCGTGTCCATTGCCAGCACCCACCCTCAGCCAGTTTGGCCATAAGCTGTAGGCGGCCTGTGTTGGTGAGGTCGATGCCCGTCCTCTCGAGCTCGTCGTTGTCCAGGAAGGACGAACCACCTCCGCCACCGCTGCCAACGCTGGCGATGGCATCCGAGTGGTCCGACACGTAGTTCACCTTCATGGGCCGCCCGGCTAGCTCAAAGCCGTTCAGCTGCTCCAGTGCCTTCTTAGCACAGTCGGCGCTTGAAAACTGCACAGCAAGCGAGGACACACATTACCATAGCGCACACACACCGCCCACAATACAATATTACCTCACAAACATATAATTAGCCCCCATTTAATTGTACAGATTCCAGAGGAAAGTACTTGCTGTGACCGAATCAAGGCAAGAATGTTCCGAAGAGGAGACGGTGTTGCTGTAATCAAACTCGGCACCCGACCCCTATTAGTGCCAGTACGGCACGAGTGGTACAGTGAAATTAAACCCACTGTCCCCATATTCTTCACAATACTGCTGTTCACACAACTACAACAGGTACTCAAATGAGCCGAACTAAATGTTGCCAAGGACAAGTTCAGACACCGCTTGCCACTCATGTTATGCGTAGCTTAGTATTAAAACAGTGACCAGCAGTACCGCGCAGCTAACTAACCACTGCTCACACACAACACACATCACCATGCGCTTACATGCCCTGCCTTTACAGAAAAACTCCACTCCGCACTCAATAAACTGAGCAAACAAATGCTCCATTAGAGGGGCAAAACAAGCTTCGTAATGATGTGAATAATTACCGTGATGAATCCAAAGCCCTTGGACCTGCCAGTCTCGGGGTCCATCATAAGCTGGATGTTGTCAATCTGCAAGGCAAGACCGAGAGCGGAGTGACGTCATCAGCAGTCAACATCTTCATTATGAGCACGATACTTAAAACCTCAAAACATTACATGAGGAGGGTTACGGTAAATCAAACAGCATACCTTCCCGAATGGCTCGAAGATGCCCATGAGCATGGCCTCGGTGATGTTGAAGTGCAGGGAGCCCACATACAGGCGCATGGGCCCCGCTGCCAGTTTCTGGAGGTTGGCAGCAGCAGCAGCTGCAGCACGATTCTTTTCAGCCTGTGGTCAGAGGACAGTTGTTTGTCCATGCTTCCGATCATACAATCAAGAATGTGACACTCAAATAGAAAAAAGAATGTCTGTGGAATGTTTCGCAGTCTTATCCAAATGTCAGCAAACCAAGGTTTATGTAAAATGTAATTTAAGACTATTTTAATTAGGCTAATAGTCCGAATTATCTACAACTGTTAATGGACGGCACAGCTGATAAGAGAAGCCACTGGGTGTTTGAGAGGGGGCTCATGCCTATTAAATTAAAATGCATGAGAGCTTTATTGATAATGAAGTTGATGACAATTCAATAACTGACTGAACTACAAAACACCTCTATAGAATTACTTCAGTTTTACCATCATGAGAAGAGGAATCCTTAAAGCAACTCTGGTAACTAATGACATTATCACAGTGGCTCTCAAATTATATCACAGCACTACTTCTAGTTTCATTTGAACAAGCCTTTATAGATCAGAAGGTGCATTATTATGCATGCCTGAGTGCTCATGCATAAATATATGAAAAACCACTCTGTAGAGGTTCATGCATTACGCTTTAATCATGGTAACTTGCATTTGATTGCAAGCCACTGGAATCAGTGGCACAGGGTAGTTTGATTCTGCTCTATATCTCAACTTTATTTCATCAACCTTGAGTGTAATAACATCGGCATTGGGGAGACAAAAATAGCCAGGTGTAAGAATGTGGGTTCATGGGAACAGTAAGGATGGTAGTAGCAATAGAAGAGTAACTGGGAAGTGACCAACTGTCAGGAAGCTCATGAAAGGCGTAAATCAGTGGAGTAATGGATCATCAATCAACACGGCTGCTTTACATCAAATTCCTTTAAGTGGATGCCAACAGTATTCCAAAGACAAACATTTGCCTCGTATAATAGTAATAATTGTTCAAAGTTAAAGAGGGCTTTGGCAAAGAAAAGAAAGCCAAGCTTGTTCAAAAGATCAGACAGATGAATTAGCACAAGCATTTATGTGCAGGTTTACTTGTGTTGTGTGCAGCATTCCATCAGCGTGTCTATTGCATGTGTAGGTATGTGCAGATGCACTCGTGTGGTGTGCGCGTGTGTGGTGTGCACGTGTAAACACCTGTGACGCTTGCACGATAATGGGCACGCCCAGCAGCCTCTGTCCCGTGAGCCCAATTGCCAGTGGCACCGAGTCAAGATCCACGAATTCAATGTATGCAATGCCCTTGGAGCGGCGCGAGTTGCGGTCCGAGATGAGGCGCACGTCACGCACCTGTCGGGCAGCACACAAGCAAACGATCGGTATGCACGATAAGCTTCCTTCCAAGCGGAGACTGCAACAGCCTGTGTAGGTAGGGGCTCAGCTGTAAGAAATGTGATTAGCGCATTCTGCTTTACACAACTATCTCTGGATGGCTACTAGTGTTGTTCATCCCCAGACATGATCTTTCCACGACGGCATGAAAGTCCAATATTAGAGGAAAGTTAGTTATTGGGAAGGATCAGATGGTTTAAACGTTCCAAGAGGCCCAAGAAAAAATGTCAATAAAGGCATGTAACTATTCACCCCCCTGCCCCTCTCTTAACTTAAACTGAAAACCCAATAACTGAGGAGGAACGGAGTACGAGGGAGAGCCCGCACCTTGCCCACAGCTGAAAAGAACTCCTCGAGGTCCTTGGCACGGATGCGCGCCGCAAGCTGCATGCAGAACACGGTGCGGTTGTCTCTCTCCTCCGGCGTCAGCGTGCTGGTCGATGGCCTGCAAGGGGAGACCAACAAAGCCTTAGCGATGGAAAACTTTGAGTTTAGACCAATAATGCCAGGTGGTGCTGTGATTACAATACTCGACTTCTCAGTCTTGCCAACTACTGTTCTGGGATTGAAATACATGTGATAAATCAGCAGTGGGTAACCTGTGCAAAAAATTGCCCAACTTTAGGAATGTAGGATTGCCAACATTGGCTCAAGGCCACCAACAAAAATGCTCAATTGAGAAGAGAGGTAACTTTGACTTGTATCAATTGTCAGCAATAATTTCCCAATTGTTCTAAACTTGTGCTATAAGGTAAGGAACCTCCTTTGTGAACGCCTACAGATAGCAGAGCAGAGCAGAGCAGCACATTAAGACAGGGTAAGCAAAACAATATTTATAAAACAGGTCCTCTTACCTAACAGCATCATTTATAATCTGTAGAGTGGGTTTTCTGCATGTCAACTGTGATCATGCAATATATTCAAGAATTAGCACACAACTGGCTAGGCCAAATGAAGTGACGAAACATGAGACTTTTATGTAAATGGTGACCAGTTTGAGAATATACAACTCGGTACATTTCTGAACTCAATTTAAGTAAATGTCCGATTCAAACAGAAGATGTCAGTGGTGCAGGTGGAGAAATTGATCTGAGAGCATCACGGCATTGGATTTACATATGCACACAAATATCTGCATACACTTTATATGTATGCATGATACATACCTGGCAGCATTTCCAAATTTTCCTCTTGGGCTTCTGCTCTTGCTACGCGAGCGTTTGCGGCTGCAAGACAGCACAGGCAATGAGTCCCACTAGTTTGGCAAAACTGAAGACTGGCTTTATTTTGGAAGCATTTCATGTCAATCACTGGGTTTCCATTAACTAGCAGAAATAAATCAAGCTTATTCAAATGAAAAATCAAATGTCATCAACTTGTTGAAGCCTAAAATATAAATATTTCGCTTTAAGCTACGAATGTTTTTAATTGCGATAGATATATTGTTTTACAGTAGCATCCTGAATACAACCATAATTGAACAGAATCTGTGCAGTAGCTTATTTCTATATAAAAGGTATTCACTATGCTCTACATCCATCGAACAAAATGATGGGTGTAATACATTTTTCTATTATTATCATTTAGACCACGAACTTAAAGGCTGATCTAAAAGAAATGATGACCACACAGTTATTTTGAGCTAGCACACATGCAACACAGGTTTCTTTGTTGTTAAACCTATTGGGCTGAAGCCTGCATTTTTGCAAACTTAAGAGATATAAAATAAATATTTGTGATAATGACAACGTATACATTTTTATCCAAACTGCCAATTTAGTCAATGAAAGACCAATTAGAATCCTGGTGACTGAGAGATGAAAGCACCTCAGAGAAGACCAGGCCAGGTTCAGATACAAATTGGTACTGATGAAGCTAAGTTCGTGACTAAAAAAAAATATGGGTTATTGGGATGACAATGCGGTATACTAAACACTAATCATATACACAAAACACATATACATAGATCCTCCATTTAATTTTGGAGTACTGTTAGCAAACATAAGGGTAACACTTGTGCCTCACAGCAAGAAGGGCCTGGGTTCGTTTCCCGACTCGGGCGCTTTTCTGTGTGAAGTTTGTATGTTCTCTCCCTGTCCTGCATGGGTTTCTTCCGGGTTCTCCGGTTTCCTCCCATAGCTAAAAGAAAACATACAATAATAATAGCATTTATATAGCGCCGTTCACCCGAGGGTCACAAAGCGCTGCACAAAGCGGCAGAGAGAACGACATGTCAACAACGACAGAGCACGGATGGCCAAACATCCCAATGCTGAATAATTACCTGCAAATTTCTCAATTGGAATTAAACATAGCAACATTTCCCCTACTGAAAAAAACTTGACAGGACCCTCCTGAAAAGTCCTGAGACCTTAGTGAGGTTTTCCTGGGTAAAACAAGCATAATAATATTACAACTGGATATATGGCCAGCACCACATCTGGCCACTTTTGTTCCCCCTGTGCAAATGTTAACAAAAACAATCCAGCAGAGGACCAAGATAGGTCTGGATACCTCTTACCATTGATTATGTGCATTTATAGGAATTGTACGCAAGTTGTTGGGATTGTTAGCTGTGGCCAGGTTTGTAACAGAGCATCACCAATTACACCACTGCTAACGCAAATTCATTAAACACACCCAACTCTCACCACAAGGCTTTAACTACACACTCACACCCCACTCAAACAAATTCAACAGAATCACCACACAGTCACACACAGGCCTTTTAACACTGTTGAGGTCAAAAGGGGGTGCATGGCCAGAACCATGTCCTTTTATCCACAGTGCTGTTTACACCTCACACCATGTCATCATTTTACGCTGAGTCAACCTAAGGGAGGCTCAGGACTGGTTGAAATATTTGGCACTGATGTTGGCCACAAGCGGGAATTGCTCAAGGGCCGCTAGGTTCATAACACAATAGGCTAACAACTGTACACCGCTCCACACACATTGCCCCACAATCACTTAAGACTTTCCCCTCACATTAAAAACAAAGATTCCCCATATATCCGTAAAAAGACTGTATGACATTGTGCTGTCAGCGAGGACTTATGAAGGCCAGCACGGCACGAGGGGGTGAGTGGCCAGCACCACGCCCGACTGCCTGAATCCCTAGTGACAATGTTCACACGCTGGACTAGGTACTCATTTGAGGCCGAGTCGACCTAGGGGAGGCCCAGGACCGATTGAGAAAATCGTCACTGGTATTGGTGACCTTCAGCAAGAGTCTAACTTGGATTACGGGGTTCATAGCACAGCATGCAAAAAAATCGCTATATTACTGCTCCCCAAGCCACATGAGCCACACCTTCTCGCACGCACTCACATGGGGCTGCGGAAGCGTCCACGCTCCTCACGATGCCGGGGTCGGTCCCGGCTGCGACTACGGCTGCGGCGGCGGCGCTCACGGCTTTTCCTGCGCCGCCGATCCCTGCTACGGCTGAGTTCACGAGAATCATTAGTAAAGAGACAGCAGAACCTGTTAAGCCATTGGGAACACTGAAGCTCACGGAATGCAGCTAATTATCTGCCGCTGTTTGTAGTATCAGAACCCGAACTTAGTTTTACACATGTGCTTGGTATATTGGTGCCAGCATGCTCATAGTAGGCAACACCTAGAGAGACAGCACTGCCAGTGCTTCAACCTCAAAAGTGATGTTAATGTAATTTGTTATATCATGAAATAGGTGTTGCTTCCAATTCCAGGATCACCATATCTTGGAACGGTCTGCATCGCTAAGTATTGTTCAATATTGTATAGAAATTACCAAATTATATCTTAAAGAAGCCTTTTCAACTATATTGTAAATGTTAAGCAAACCTGCCTAAAGGAGGCCATGATTCGTAATCACCGTCAGCCATTGTCTAGAAAAAAGCCTGTGCATAATTCCAAAATTACACAATCATTCGCGGGAAATGTAGCTTTCTGTTAACAATGCACCAATGTGTGATATTAACTAGTGGTTTTATGATAAAACAAAATGTTGAGGAGAACATGCTGTGATGTTGGCTGTTTGTGAAGAGAAGCAGCACTAACCTCCTCTTCTTGTCTCTGCTTTTGCTGCGACTCCTACTCTTCTTTTTCCTGGGAAGAGGCACAGGAACAATGCACAAAATATAAGATGATGGCCTTGGAACAGCAAACAAAATAACAAGCGTGCTGTTTTATGGATTGATCAAAAAATATTATGTATTCTATTAAACATAATTGATATGTGGACCTAAGGGCCTGTGACAAAGAAATCAGCAACAGCAAATGACAGTAAAAACGTTAACGTTAATAAGCTTTGTGGCTTGTCAGATTGAGGTCGCAGACAATTGACGATGCGAACGACTTTCCTCTATTAACATAACTAAAAAAATACGATTCTGACAAGGTGGGACTTCACAAGAAAGCCCTCATGCAATCACCATCCACCCTGCTAAAAATGTAAGGTGCCAAAACGAATGCATTTTCACTATCATTAGTCATACCCCTGAAATTTGACAAGGCTCTTAATAACACGACCTCTTGAATACATTAATACATTTCCTATACACATGAGAGCCTAACATGCTGTGGAATAACTTGGGAAGCATATCAAAGGGCTCTCTCCAATATTTTTAAGGATGCAGCTTATTTCAATGGTTATATATTTGGGGATCAAGGGGAGGATGCTTACTTTGTGTCGGTTAGCTGGTGTCCATTCGCTTCACCCACTTTGGTGGCCTCCTAAGCAGGTTGATAGAATAACATCATAATGAAGCAGTCAACAGATTACAGGATTCGCAGGGAGGGAGGTGGGGAGGAAGGGAGAAACAAAAACATATATTGCAAAAAGCATATTAGCAAAGTTGCAAACAAATACTTTTTAATAGTTTTTTTCATTACCCTCTAACACCAGCAACCTGGACTGGACCACAGTACGGCAGATGGGGTCTTGGCTCAACGACCAGAGTGGGAGAGGTGGGAATCCAAGCTAGAAAACAAAGCCGCCCTTCCATTTTCAAGTACCAAGGACTAAGTCAGGGCGCCCAGGATCGTTAGTAAATCCTCATAGAAGGGCCCTCTGATCTTCCAATGCTGCCAGTTTCCATCTTGAGCAGAACGACCGCTCGCGGGGAGCCTTTGAACTCCCATCTTGTCCTGAAGCAAAGGGGCATTTATATTTCTTAGTGTCGTCAAACCAGGCAAACACGATCTCTGCTTTGCTTGTGTCATTAACTTTACCATTATCATCATAACTAGTGAAGGATTACGCATTTGTCGTCGTGTGGCCTTTGCCACCATCCACCTTTGGAGTGAACGACAGTTGGTCTTTTAACAAACATGCAGTAATCACATTTTCAGTGTTCCTTTTCAATGGGACACACAAACAGGCAGCAGTCATTTGCTGGTGATACACAGTAGATGAAAGCCAACTGTCAAATGCATTTGAGAATAATCAACTGCAAAATAATGTATATTTATTTTTTTCATTTCAATTTTGAATGATTACCCAAGTGCAGATTGTGACCAGTGACAGTCACCCTTACCAGTGGAGCTACAATTTTCCACGACTTTACAAAACAGCCTCGTCTGCTGTAGCTAGCTTGTGGTGATGAGACAGCTCAGTCGATGATAGCCAACAAAAAATATTAAGGAACCCCGTTACCACACGTGTCTGAGGGTTTCAGACAGGAATCATAGCTGCACTCACGGCAGAACGCGACATATCATTTGGAAGGTTCTACGGAAAAAATAAATGGGCATTTCATTACAAACGCTTGCACTCATTACAAAGGCATTGCAGCAGCACAGTCTCCTCTCCCCGACATAAGCTTTAAATCATTTGTTAATTCAATCTCTCATACATTCAACTTTCTTTGTATGCATTAAGCACGTTTAACGACGCAAGTTTTTATTAAACTCAGCAAATACTGCAGAAATGTATTAAATGAAAGCATGTAAACATCATTACAAATATCTAAGCAAAGCTAGGAAGCTAGAATTTCAGATAAAATTCTACCTCCTCTACTTCACGCATAGTACACTGAAGTCTCACCGTCTTCTGGAAAGGCGCCTCCAGCAATGCTTCAATGTCAAAGTCTTCAGCCATGTTTATTGGTGTGCACAAGCCTTAGGCTAAACTGTAAACACAAAAAAAAGAAATAAACACCAAGATGTCAACAACTGAAGAGATACAAATTGAAGTTGGAAGACGTTTGGTCAAGAGTAACACTCAATGACAGCTAGCCCTGAGGGTACAAATAATTGTATCGAGTCTGCACTGGAAAGTGCCTAGGTTTTCATCAAGGTGTAATTTAAGTGACACACAAAAGCAAAGCAAAATCCATGGCACGATAACTACATCACAATCTCAAAAGTGCAAATTGTGAAAATGTATAAATTAAGGCCCTGCTGTAATTTTTTAATCCCAAAACAATGCACTGCATTCTGCCTTTTAAGCTAAATTAATACAAGCTCTTGAATGCCCAATTTGCTAATATAGTAGAAACCCTCTTAACGACGGACCTCCATAGAGCCCAATGTGTTTGCTCACCAACCATTCCTCCTGTTAACGACAGAGTTACGACAAGCACGATACAGCCAATATCGGCCAATCTACACTGTATACTAACAATACACTTGGGCTCCAAAGTGGTTTTACCAGGCCTCGGCCAATCAGCGACGTCCATTCATGAGCGTTAGGCATTGTTTACATTTAGTATCTGCTCCGCTTTGAAGTGGAAACATCTCTTTTGAATTATTGGTGTAATTTGCCTTAAAACGTTAACCAAATGAAAAATTATGGCTCCCAAAGTGTTTGCGATTGAATACAAGGTCATGCACCTTTCAAAAATAAAACAAATATTTTGTTGAAAGTACAGCAAATATTAATGAATGAATTGACTAACCATGTTTATATTAATTTTATTTTTATAATATTGATAGTATGAATATTAAAATCAATTGTTAAAATATGATAAAGTACGTTCTTGGGTGAGAAAGGTTAACTCTGGATTCGCTCGGAACGAATTAAGCCTTTAATGTTTTTCCTATATTCGCTTACCGATCAAATTACTTAACGACTGGTTTCGTTGAACCAATTACAGTCCTTAAGAACGGCTTGTACTGTACTTTCAAGATCAGTACTTAAATGTTTTGTCCCGTTCACTGTGCCTTAGCATAGCTGCCTTAGGCTAATTATTGACCAAGTACACACAAGAAGCAAATATAATCTCTCCAGCGTGTCCTGGGTCGGCCTCCAGGTCTCCACCCAGTGGGCTGTGCCTGGCAGCCACCCAAGGGGCATCCTTATCTGATGCCGGCATAACTGTTGCACCATTGCTATGTGACCGATTGGCAATCATAATCCAAATGTTAAGAGTTGTATTCCCAATCAGGGGTTGCCTTAGCCCATCAGCTGTGTTGCACTATGAAAAGAATGGTCTCCGTGGCGAGAACGTGGAATTCCCACCACATGCTCAGAACCATAAAAGGAACTCACAACTGCTCAAGCTAATCTGGGTAGAGAAATAATTTAAATGTCTAACATCCAAAAGCTCGAACTTATCTGCATCACCGATATCACTCAGAATGCGTGTCAGTACAGTTATTGAAACATGTGCACACCACCGACCGAGCGCAAAGCAATGCCCAAAATTACAACTCAAACTTCTAAGGGCTGTGACACATGAGGACCATGGTGGGTGGGTGTTTCTGGGAACGCCTTTGGCAAAATGGAAGGGGGAGCTATGCTTGCACTTATGTTTCTGATTGGTCCTCGCTGTCTTGCCACTCGCTGTTCGCTTCTTCTTCTTTGCGATTCTTCGAAGCACGATGGTCAGCCTCTGGACATCGTTGTCTTTCAGCTCGGCCTCGAAGTGTTTGGTAGAATTCGCAGGCAATACCAAGTACTACCTGACAGGGATCGCGACGTGAACGCTTCGCTGAGGGATGAATTAGCCGAGTTGGCTCCACCTTGGGTAACATTAACCGTTCGGCAAAGGGTGGCGTTACAGTTCCCTGCTGTGGTAAGTTCTAACATGACGAGCCTAAAATATCCATAGATCAGTCTATTTATAGCGATACTGAACACAGATATGCATTATATTCGCTGAAAAGTGCTACTGTGCACTTATACAACCAACAAACTGTTGTCAGACTTTACACACGCACAAAGCAACGTGAACTACACTTCGCCACGCCGGCCGCAATAACAATAGGGGCCAGTGTCTCCATGTTATAATAGCTGTGGTTTGCTCATCCAAGTGAGGCAGCATTATCAAGGTCCAACGTTGCTGTGGGGGGGGCAGGATACAGTAGTGCACAGCCTGCCCTGTAACCACGTGGTGCAGCCGGAAGTGCGCACAATACGTTACTGTACCGCGTACAGTAAAGTCGTACGACATTTAACCATGAATGGAATTTGTTATCCTACAGGGATACTGCATGTTGCTGATAGTTGCGAAGTAGCGTTACGAATAAAATAAAATGGTGGCTCGTTTTTTTGAACTGGAGATTTTGGACAACCCCACTACCAATGGCCAACAGCAGTCGTCTACATGTACACGTTGATGGCGACTCCATAGTTAACCCTATATCAACAAGCACATGGACGTGTGTTGTAAGCTACGACACCAGCTTCAGCAGAGATGGACAGAGACCAATGCATTACAGGGCACAATGCCGCCCCTATAGCATTTAAAAGTAACATACCCGAGGCTCAGGCAAACTAAGGGACCATTAACATTCTGAGCGTTTTTTTTGTTGATTACCCGAGGCACGACACATGTTTGAGCGGAAACATCTGGAGAATCCACCCTTGTAGTTATAACCATAGTACCACTAACTACTGTTGCAATGACGTCGAGTAATAGTCAAAATAGTAGTTACAGCAATATTCAGGTATGGTAACGGCGCGAGTTGCAGTGCCATTAGTTTCGAGGAAACTTGACATTACCTCATGAATGTTACAATTTGTAACGATAGGCGGTAAAACATACTTCTACGTTCTCAGCAATGACGACGAAAACAATAGAATATACGGCAATTGTGAGGTAAATATGACCTAATTTCGACGAACACAGGGGTTACGAAGAAAAGTAAACCCACACAGCTCGCTAATAAGGCATTATAAAGCTATTATTGTAACAGTAACACCGCCGCCATCGTCGCTCACCTCGTCGCCGATTCTCGCTGAGGCGGCAGATACGAGGGGGTTTGTTGAGGGGGGGAGGGAGTGTGAGGGTCGAGGGTGGGGGCTCGTGGGTGGATGTCGGGGGGGGGGCGTTGTGTAGACTCCCGAGGCCTTGCGGACACCCCCGGACCCTTCTAGAAGCGCTTCACTCTCTACGTCTCGCGTCTACTCGGGCTAGAGGGGAGATTATCTCCCTCAATTTGGCTGGAAGCTGCTGTCGCGCTGTAAGGCGGGGTGCGCGTGAGGAGAATGCACGCACACGGAGGGGCTGGCGGGGGTGTTGGCGCGAACCGTGTCCGCGAGCGCGCGCGCGCTCTCTCGCCTCAGCTTTTTCCCGCGTCTCGCGATGCTGCCCGGCCCCAAAATGGCGACGTGACCCAGGCGTCGGGAGGGTGGTGGGGGGGGGTCGGGGGGGGATACCGCGTGCTTCCGCCGTGACGTCCCGTCCGCCAGCTGCGTGAGACACGTGTTTCATACAGAACCACGTGGCCGCGCCCACACACCAGTTACGATATGCTGAACGGGTCCCCCTGTTCCGTCCCTAGGTCGACACAGCCCCAAATTATCACCTGGGTGCGATGTGTAAGCATTGCCACTAGGGAGACAAAGGCGGCCGGGCGTGGTGCTGGTCACACAGCCCTCATGTTTATAGCTAGATAGATGGGTGTTTATTATTACAGCAGAGTTCCGTAAAGAGCTTGCAAGCTCACTGGTTACTTTTCTGCTGGAATCATAATTAACGTCCATCCATCCTTACGCAGGTCATCCTCGTGGTAGAATGGTAGATGATGGAGCGAACCGCCTCCTCACCTCCTCACCACCTCCTCGTGTGTGTGTGACGATGAATCCCTCCATCTGCCCGTCCAGCACCGAGGCGTGGACCAGCGAGCCTCCCTCCCCTGAGGTGGATGGATTCACAGAGATGGATTCACGTATAATCACTTATCTGCGCTTTGTGACCTTCGGGTGAAAGGCGCTATATAAATTGATCTTATTATTATTATTATTATCTGTGCTATGAAATATAATAATAACAATCAATTTTTTATTTATAACGTGCACATATTCTTTCAGTGCCAAAGGTATTAATTCGACGAGAGCACGACTCAGAGGCGTAGCAAGGAAAGCAGAGCGGCGGAGGAGGCAGCCAGGCGGTTTGCTGGCGCCATATTGCCACACACTGCTTCCGTGGTACATTATAGTTATGGCTTCTGATGTATCTTGCACAAAGTAATGCTGTACATTTGGTATTTTCTGCTGTAATGGTATTTTCTGCTGTAATAATAAACATAAACCTAATTAACCTGAGCAGCAGCGTTTCTTTGGACTGCTGTGAGAGGAAACCGGAGTACCCGGCGAAAACCCACGCGGACACGGGAGCACATGCAAACTCCACACAGAAAGGGACCCGAGCCGGGAATCGAACCACGAAGTTCTTGCAGTGAGGCGGGCAGCGCTACTCACCACTAGGGCACTGTGCCGCCGGTGTAAAGCCTTGCGAAGCCGGACTGATTGTGGGGAGATTTAATATGATTGGTGTTTTGCTCGTAATATGTAGATTTGACTAAAGCCCTTTAAACATTTACAGCGTTTGCAAGCAACACCTGATTGCTCAGACCGCTGTTATTATTTTTAAATGTCATAAATATTACTTGCAAAACCACATCCTTCAAGTGTTTTTGTAATCCACGCCTTCACCAAAGAATTCAGAAATTCCATGGAAGCAATAGGAATCAAACCTTAGTCTCTATGCAAACTGGCTTTTGGAAAATATCAAACATTCGTTATTTTACGTGAGACAACTGAACATTGGATGGAGTACAAACCTGAACACTGGTCTACCCGGAGGAGCCACACGGTGTCACTGTTGAATCACCAGCTTTTCCCCGTGGCTCTTGAGCCCCCCATGGCACAAGAGGTCCAAAACACGGCCACATAAGTACAAATGAGAAGGGAATATCTGAGCAAATGCCAGACAACAGTGGCGACCTGCCCTTCATCGTCATACAAGCGCATGTCTGTTTTCTCTTGCAGCGACAACAACAGGGGACACGTAAAAACACATGGAGGAATATATAGTGTACAATCAATATTAATTCAATGCAATTCAACTTTATTGTCAATTCTGCCATATGTACAGGACACATTGAGGATCTAAATGCCGTTTCTCTCAGACCCCGGTGTTAGCATATGCATGGACTGGAACACAACAACAAGGGTTTAAAATACTAGGTTAAAAAAAACTAAACACTAACAATTTTATTATTTACAAGTTAAGCTAGGTTGGGGGTCGGGGGGACAATAACAAGGCATAGATCTAGAACAAAAACTATAATTATAACAAATTTAGTGCAAATAGAACTAATGTAGTGCAAACATAGATTAAATATGTGCAAGTAATATGCCATCTACAGGACGAGTAGCTAGCACCAGTTTTGTAGTGTTCTGGACAAAGTAGTTAGTGCTGAGTGGAGGTGTGTGTGCTACCAGTCATGCTTGGATGAGTGTCCAGCATACTTATTAAACAGGTGAGGCAGGTTGCTAAGGTGTAACATCGTCAGCAGAGGGCAGTGCAACATCTGTCCTCCACGACTTCACCAACCTGCACTGGCCAGTTTTGTTAAAGTGTAGTCAGCCTCCGTCACCAGTACCGTCACAACACAACGAACATGCGAATTGACAAAAATAAATAATAATAAACACGAGCATAAAAATAACAAATGAACCAAACAACAAAACATTTACACACGTAAGCAATGCGATGCTAAAGACTTGGAGGACTGTAAGACGAAGCGGCTGCTCTGGACACCTTTTAACGCTATATAACGACAATCGGAAAAACGGCTAATTGGACTTCGAGGCAGATTGGAAGCGAAATGATGGAAATATTAAAACTTAATTGCCTAATGGGTGCGCACGTATTATTCAGAGCGGCAATCTCGTGATGTTAGACGGTGCTCGCGATGATGTCCTCTCTGATGGCGTTACATTTTCACTCACAAAGCCGTCAAACGCCGCTGACAATACACACGCGTAATTGCTTTCACACGTAGCCACACTTATCGTCTATTTGTGAAAGGCGACGACGTGACACAGTGGTTGAGAGTGCTTGTAAATGGGAGTTTGAAGATGATATTTCCACTCCCCGGCCCATTATGGATGAAATGACGACTCCTTTTGTAACTTCCTTCAACAGCATCACTAATGGAGATTTGCATTGCCATATTGCTCGTTTTAGCAGATAAATGCTTTGACTTATGACGTTATTAATTCGCTGATTTTAAAATGGATCTCTTTGTTGACAAGTTGAGAGAATATTTTTGCACCGATTAGTTAAAAATACTGGGAATACAAAACCACGGGTTTAAAATGCAATGCAATTTGGTTCTACGTGACAATGTGCTAGGCACATTGATATTTGGTGATGTCGATGTGAGGTGAGATCTTTCCGTCAGTGAGTTTTGCAATAAACTTACAACTGTTGTTTCAAAAAGCGAAATCTGATCAGTGCGGTACATTCATGATGGACTGGACTCGTTATGTGTGATAAGGAATATTCAGACTTACTAAGATCGATGTGGCTTATCAGAACGAAGTTCACAAACCCTAATCGAGGTGTGTGAAAACAAGAAGCAGCAGATTATTTATAAATGGTTGAAAACCCCTCTGAGATGAAAACAAGTTTCACCTTTAAGGAAGACTTGCAGAAATTAAAGCCTAATTCACGAACTAAGGAAACGGTGGCAAATAGCGAAAATTAAAATAATATTGATAAAAGATAGAAAATAAATCAGTGCAAAAATACCAAGCAGGAAAAAAAATAACGCCAACATAACATAACACAATCTGTTTTAAACCCAAATTATTAACCGTGAGTCCACCGATGAAGGCCTTCGAAAGCCGTCACCACCTCTCACAGTACCGCGAAATAATTCACTTAACAAATGAACATTCGACGATTAGATCTCTCCATCGCCTCTGTGGACGGCCTCTCGGGTGCGTTGCAGTCCTTGGCAGCCACTCCGTTATTATTCTTGACCACCGGTCATCATCCTTCCGAGCGACGCGTTCTGCCCAAGCCTATCTCGTCTTAACAGTGGGAATGATGTCACCAACCTGCGTGCGTTCTCTAATCCATATGTTCATCTGTCTCTCAATGTAATTGGGAGGCGTGCGTCTCTGCTTCTTTGCACACTTTTCTACATAATTAATGACCGTATTTCGGAACCGCATGTCACGGCAGGTAGCACACACTGATTCGACACTTCTTTTCTTGACACGCATTGCTATTTTACTCTTCATCATCAAGCTTCGCTTTCCAAAAATACCCCAACCTCATCTCGTTCGCCCCTTTATTTCACAACGCTTCATTTTGGTCCAGCCTTCAATAGTTGTCCCAGGCACACACGTGATGTTGTGTTTTCCCAACGCGCCCCATCCTACAGATATCTCCACTTATTTAGCGGGACTTATTGTACACGGCCTTAGGTGAGCAGGGCTGAAGGCTCCGTGAAATACAAATGGAATTGGCCAGAATCCCAGCACGGCACCCTCGTGATGCTTGCGTGACATAGTGGCTAACAGTTATTCCCCTAAAGTGCTTCCTGCTCATGAATAACAACATATTGTCATGGTGTGGCAGAACTTTTGATAATGAATGCGATGTGAAAGCAGAGCTTGTAAATGTGCCAAGCCATGCGTGCGGCGGGCATCTGGCGTGAGAGGCATGGCTCTGGAGTAAGCGGTGAGACACCGCGCTCGCCAACAGGAGGCACTCTTGCTTTACTTTCTCGCAGCTTGTTAAATTTCATCTGTCACTTTTTGGTCTTTGTGTATTCGATTATTAGATAGATAGATATTTATTATTACAGCAGAAAAATGCCCAGTGGGCTCGCAAGCTCTTTACGGAACTCCTGCGACACAACAAACATGCGCATTGCTGACAATAAATAAAAAGTATGCACTATTCTTAAATAATCAAATTTAAATCACCCAACAAAAAAAACATTTACGCACAGCATCGCACACATTTTTGTGCAATGCTATGTATTTTAGACTATTTTATTTGAAAAGTGTGTGCGATGCTGTGTGTACATGTTTTTTGTGTTGGGTGATTTAAATTTGATTATTTACGAATCGTGTAGCCCATGGCCTGCTGACTAAATTGCCCATGGTACTCTTTGATGGACTGGCGTCCGATGCTGGGCATAGCCCTGCCTTGCGCCCTTTGTCTGCCGAGATAGGCTCCGGCTGACCCCAACCCTGCACGGGATTAAGCGGTTTCTGACAATGATTGAATGAATGTAGCCCATGCTTGTTGTTTGTGTGTGGGTGGAGAGTCACACGTGACCATGTGCAATGGACTTCAAAGTGGCATTGCAGGATTGTTCGCTCCATCGTCACGGGATGCTCTGCCTTGTCAAACACAAGATGAGTTCTCCCTGGCTGTGAGTGGTTTTCTCTCTCATTGGTCAAACAGCCGCCGCACCACCGCTCCCCACATGGCAGCACACCCATTCCGTAATAACAACATTTGTAATTCTCAGATCTGGGATTCTCAGAGCATATTTGTGCATTGTTTGTGACTGCGGAGACCATTAGACTCCGCATTTGAGCAGGTGTTCCTATCGTGAGAATGAGTCCCAGGGCTCCAACTCATACCTTCGGGGACCATGACGCAGTGCTCCAACACAAACACTATGCTACTTCTTCGGCATCACCTAGCCGCATGGACTGCTTAAAATAAACTGTTAAACCAGCTTGCAGCTTCTGCTTGATATTTTATATGGTCGCTGACCCTAGCTATTGAAAATGCAATTCAGTGTGCATTAATGTTTTTTTTATGGCTTTGAATGAAAGGCATAACGGCGCATTGATTGCACACATTTGCACATTTACACGGTTCTTTGCACAAAGGCAATGCATCAACGGTACGTGGGTGAATTGTGAAAGCGCGTTAGCGCTATATCGAGTTCCCAAAATACCGACAAAGCGTTAAGAAACTCTGTCCTGATTAATTAATATAATTGCAGCGTTATCCGTGTAAACAGCCCACGCATCCGCTTACTTTGCATACACGTTTAGCACTAATAGTGTGGACGTGCACACATTGAGGCAAAAATACGCTATCCTTATACACCTACCTGTATGGGTGATTTATTTGTTAAACGTCAGTGTCTTACTTGATCAATTGAGCAATGGGCAATGCTGATTACCTTCGGTGACCCTGAGCAAAAGGTTGAAATTCCACACTCCGATGGAAATATACTGACCATAGGATGATCAATGAAGACAGATCATTACCGTGCGTGACCTGCACTTCACATTTATACATTTCACTAGATTGGACGTTTAAATGCGGCTGTTGCAGGCGGCTATTACACACGCGAACGTAAGAAACTCAGCTAAACAAACGCTTATATTAAGGCTCTATATTTATACATTATTTCAGCCCATCAGCCCTTTAAACGGGTAAATAATGTGGATTATTGAGAGAAGTCAATAGTGGTAGTGCGACGGAGAGACTTGTCCTACCGTAGGAACGTGGAATTTCCACTAACCTATGTAAACTTTGTGTGCAAGGTGTGGGGGCGGCCTTCATCCAGCAGTGGATTGGAGAAGGCCTGTACTGTACCTGTCCGATCACGATATGAGCTTATTTGCTCGGGGAGACGATTTCACTGTAACACAAACGATTAATTTAATTCGACTTTGGATCGGAACATAAATAAATTCGTTCTAAACATAGTTCAAAATAGCTTAAGGAGCTATATTTTCATTAACCTTTACACAGAACATGTCATCAAAACCATCTCTAGCACATCTCAACCACACCCATTGCCCAACCTCTTACGAATATAACCGCTCGTAACATTAGGCAGCACACACGCTACACGGTGTAGTAACATAACCCCTAAAGGGCTGCCGCAGATTTTTTCAAACGTATAAATGAAAGATATACCACCACGTGCCGGGCATGTCTATGGTCCCAGCTCATAGAGACCCCTGCAAGTGTCACATGTCTTGGGAAAACACCATCGACCTTCCGCGGATGTCTGAGTGTGTGCTTTCCGCCGACTCGGTGCTCGCTGTAATGGGTTGCAGCAGCCTTCCGCAGATTTCTGCTGCCGTGCGGCGCAGTGTAAGTGCGCGCTACGCTTCGAACTCGGCGGTCCGAGTTTTATTCACGCCGACGGGTAGAGAATGATGATCTCCTCGTCGCTGCTGATGAAGGCTTGCCAAGTATTCTTGTCCTCCTGGACCTGAGTGCTGCCTTTGATACAGTCCATCATCAGATCCTACTTGAACGTCTTGAGAGTATGGGGATTTTTTGATCTGCCCTGAATTGGCTGGGATCCTATCTTTCCGACCGGAAGCAGTTTGTCAGCCTTGAAGGACTAAACTCGAAGATTCTTCCTGTTTTGTCTGGAGTTCCTCAGGGTTCAGTTCTCGGCCCACTCCTCTTCAGCATCTACCTACAACCTCTTGGCCATATCC
>JAZEWU010000022.1:7317514-7328525 GCA_036362915.1 Geotria australis | reverse complement strand
ATTCTTACAACGGGCAACGACGGACAGAGCTGTCCCCGCCACAACAAAGACAAAGATCCCCCGATATAGCCTTAACAGACTGTAGGGGCAAGTGCCGTTAGCGAGCACCTATGAAGGTCGACACGGCACACGAGGGGGTTGGGTGACCAGCACCACGCCCGGCCGCCTTTGTCTCTCTAGTGGCAATATTTACACGCCGCACTAGGTACTCATTTGAGGCTGAGTCGACCTAGGGGAGGCCCAGGACCGGTTCAGAAAATCGTCACTGGTGTTGGTGGCCAAGAGCGGGATTCGAACCGGGGTCGCCAGATTCGTAGCCCAGCGCGCTAGCCACTGACCTCCCGCTACCTGCCACACAAATGTGGATACGACACAACCGGCTCGGGACCAGTAGTTGAATGTAACACCGGCCATCGCTCAGTTCAGCAGGGAGACGCTTTGATGTTTGACTTTGATTTATAAATATCGCCCTAGCTGCATGCGGTTGGCAGGTTATCATTACAGGCTGAGTTGACCTAGGGGGCATGCCAAACGTTCCACTCATTTGCATGACAGGTCGCGCGAAGTCATGCGGTCGCTTGGATCATAGCGCAGTCGATGAACTGCCATCGCTCCTCATACAGACTCACAAAGACACAGAGACGAATAACCACCGTACAGCATTCAACAGATTGCGGGGCAAGTGCTGTTGGTGAGAACGTATGAAGGCCGGCACGGCACACGAGAGGGTGGGTGGCCAGTACTACGCGCCATTGCCTTTGCCTTCCAAGTGGCGATGTTTCCAGACCGCGCCAGGTACTCGTTTGAGGCGTGACACCAACAAAAGGTCAGAAAAGCACATCTGACCGTTACATCCTGCTCCAATTCCCCCCACCATTTGGGGAGGCAACCGACCAACCAGGGTCAACCTGGTCACCGGCCGTTTCAACCGGCAACAACAAAAACACACCGTACGCTTAGAGATTTGTATTCAGGCCCGCTGGCGAGTGTGCGTGCGTGCGTGCGTGTGTGTGGCAATTGCTTGTCACGGCCGTGTATAAAGTCACCTTCACACACGGCCACTAAGCACTGACTCATCTCTTCACAAGGCGAAGGAGAGCCGACACGATTGACTTTCAGCCGTGGCCCAGAGACCGGGAGACGCGCGCGTGTCGCCGGGGTTAACCCTTCACCTGCCCCGCTCCCCACCCACCCACGAAGCGGCGTCATCGCCTACCTAAGCCCACACACGCTGGCCGCAAACGTGTAGCTTTACATTGTGTTGACGCAGTTTAAGTTGGTTTTGGTTAACCAGCCGTGAACCAGAGAGACCGGATTGGGGCGGTGACGTCACCACGGCGCCTGTGTCAGGCCAGGTGCACCTTGAGGCTGTCACGTGAAGTGTCGAAGGCTCGCCGACAGGAGGTCACGGGACAGACCCAGGGGTGTCATGGGCTGCCTGATCGAGATGACTGAAGGGTGGCACGGTGGACAGTTTCCATCTCGCCAAGGAAAAGTGTTTTCAATCATTTGGCTGGTATAACTGTTTATATTCTTATTTGTTTATGTGCTACACGTAATCCTCAATTTCAACACAGCAATGAGGGTGTTTGTCATTTTGCTGGGGTTTTGCTTTTAACCACTGACAGGAACCCGTCACTCAAGCTGACAGGGCTCACCAGCAGCGTATGGCCACACGGGAGCATTCGTATTAAGAGGCCTGACTCTGCTGATGAGACCCACATCATTGAAATCAGTCTAAAGCTTTGCCTGCTTAAACAAAATGCTGCTCTGAAAAAATATGTTCCCAGAAGGACATGCATTATTTTGGATGGACTGAAATGTATTATTCGGTTTAATGTGGAAAATGTTTTGATTTTTCTATCCATGTATTTATACGGTTATATATATCTCATATATATACCATTCCATAAATAAGGTAACCACGTGGGTGGCATTGTGATTGGAGCATTCGACTCACAATCAGAGAGAAAGTCACGATGTCAAATCACACACGTTGGGCTAAATCTAGCCAATCATCATCAGCACCACACATCCGTCGAGAATTGATAAAATAACTAACGCTTTATTGGAAGCCAATAGCGATGGTCTCAAGGAAATGCACCCCTGTTACGTTACAGAGTGGACATTTTCACTGCGGGCCCCACGCTCCTTTGATCAGGGAAACGCTTTCACGTAGGTATTTTGATGCAGAAGGTACAACCTTAGCGACGTTTATAAGCACGCTGGATATGCTGCCTGTTTAACTTTAAATCAATATGTGTGTTTGGTTTAATAGTTGTTCGGATACTCGGTTGCTGCGATTTTCATGACGCTACTCATGATGATTCGACTTACTTACCCCTCTCCGCTGGACAACTGTTAAAAGAGCTACACACCTCAACTATCCCTTCCAGCTTAAATAAAGACTGAACAACTGACTGATATTAACTTGAATAATCACAAGCCCAGTCTGTTGCACTGAGAGCATAAATAAGCGCCGAGTGTTAATCAACGGCGATTTGGGAAATGCATCCGACGAGATGACATCGGTATGGCGTGGATGATCGTTCTACTTAAGCCTCAGTAAATAACATCTGCAGATCAAAGTCCATTAATGACATTCTTGTTTATGTTGAGATAACAATTTCCGAGGCGTGACGATGCTGAGGCTTAATGCGGCGTCCGTCGCCCCGCTCACGCAACGCTACTCGCATTCGTGGCAACGCACGGAGGGGCACGCCAACGACAGAGACACGGAGATACAGAGACGGGGAGACGACGAGACACCGTCACGGAGATGCAGAACCAGACAGAGGCACGGAGACACGCGGAGTTGTGACGACCGAGAACGAGAGACACACGCCGATGGGAAGCCAGTGCCGTCGGGAGTCACCTCAAAGTGGTGACCACACGGGTTCTAAATCAGGACTGGAGGATGCATTGTGCAGTACACCGGTCGCAGCCTCCAGGCGACCCATGGCAGCAAGAGACGTGGATGCTGCTGTTAAGCCGGGGGTGGAAATTAGAATCAGCCCGTGGGAATGCGACGAATTGCCGTCACTCATCCTCCCTCCCTGTCTCCCTCCGTGTTTGTCTTAAAGGAAGTGACGACCATCTTAGGGGACGCAGGCATATTTTTGCCGCTCTTAAGATTGCCAGTTTCACGACCTTTCAGTATATTCGAAGCAGCCTTAATCATTTATTTTTTGTTGCTTTGGTTTTCATTGGTTGTTTTTTTCTTTCGTTGTTGGCATGCCGTTCTCTTCGCGGCCCTTGTGCAGCGCTTTGTGACCCTCGGGTGAAAGGCGGTAAATAAAATGCTATTATTATTATTATTTAGACGCGTGATTTGATTGCAGTGTCGTCTCTTTCTTTAACACTAGTGCCGCCGTTCTCAACCGGTGGGTCGCGACCCATCAGTGGCCCGCGAGCGCCACCTAGTGGTCCGTGAAAACCACATCAAAGTGGGCCAAGTTGGGGTTCGAGGTGCACAATGTTGAGAAGCCCTGCCTTGCAGTGGCTGGCGCTTGCTCACGAGCTATCCACAAGGGAAATTGCACGAAACGTCACCTATAATAAATATACCGCATTTTTCTTTACGGTCACACAATGTTATTGACGACTGTGTTGAGTTATCGTGTGAGTTAATCGTGCTTCTGCGCCACTGCCAACGCAACGGCGGTATCATCATCATCACCAACACCAACATGATGAGTTTAGTGGCTGCAAGGGTCGCATCAATCGTTAGTCTACGCAACGTCGAGGATCGCAAGAAGTCGACTCGTATACGCCTCGTTCTGCGCATTTATCTTGAGCTTCACCACCAGCCATGATCAATCCGCCGCTGGATTGAAGGCCTCCAGCGGTGGATTGATTGCGGCTGATGCCGAGTGGGGGTGGTCAGGACACCGCGCGATTAATTGCACGCGCAGGAAATCATCAATGCTCTTATCTCGAGCTTGAGAATTGATTATTGATGAATCGATGCGTCGGGCGGCACGGTAGCGCTGCCGCCTCGCAGCAACAAAGTTTCGCGTTCGAATCCCGGCTCGGGGGCCTTTCTGTGTGGAGTTTGCATGTTCTCCCCGTGTCCGCGTGGGTTTTCGCCACCGGGCACTCCGGTTTTCTCCCACAGTCATAGGTTAATTGGCTTGCGGACTAAATTGCCCCCGTGCCCTTTTATGGACGGGCGTCCGATCCTGGGTGTAGCCCTGCCTTGCGCCCTGTGTCTGCCGGGATAGGGTCTGGCTCACCGCGACCCTTTACAGGATTAAGCGGTTTCTGACAATGAGATGAGATTAAAATCGACGAGTCTTCGGTGACACCGCTGCTGCCCAGAGTCCTTCCAGCACCGATTTGCGAACGGCAAGCCGCCGCAGCGTGACCGCTGATTGCGTGGCTATAAATAGTGCCAGGGAGGAGAGTTTTAATTTAGCTCCACTTCGTTGGGTTACATGCCGGATATCTCTCCGGCAACTGGGAGAACCACAGCATCACGCGTCTGACGTCTTTTGTATTAAAATTAACGGCGTTTCGCTGCCGTGACGTTGGCGCCGCAGCGGACAGGAAGCCGCGGTGCCACGCGATGGTGTGATGAGGCCCGCAGGCACACATTACCCGTCTCTGATTGCCTAAAAGCTCACTTAGCACCCCTATTTTAGTTCCCCCGTAATAGGATATTGATCACAGTGCTCTCTGTATTATCGGGCAGTTCACAACATCGACTCTTCCCCCAGGGCACCGGCGTCTCCTCCGTTGGACTCATTAAATAACGCCGCGACGACTCGAGCAGGTCGAGGCTAATTATTCACGTGTAGATTTATTTTCGGTGTTTCCCCGAAACCAATCAGGGTGATTGGCTGGCGCGTTTCACCGTCGTGCCAAGGCCGGTGCATCACGCGGAGATGGGAGGCTGCGTCAGACACTCGTCTGCTGGCCAGCTGGGCGCCAGGGTGGCGCGGTGGTAACATCCGCCTCACAGAAATAAAGTTCTGTCCGAGGCGGTTCGATTCCCGCCTTGGGCGCCTTTCTGTGCGGAGTTTGTGTGTTCTCTCCCCCCTGTTCTGCCTCGGTTTCCTCCTGGTTCACCGGTTTCGTTACCAAAACTACAAAAACCACGTATTAATTAATTGACCGATAACATCGTGATATTAGGACGCAATATCTGGCGGGTTGACGCCGGAACGGGACGATCAGAAGATGCTTTGGTCAGATGGGGCTACAAGACCGGCCCAACCACCTGCGAATGTGGAGAAGCAGACCGTACTATGGAACACTGCCTTGTCTGTGCTCTACTACCCAACCTCTGCAGCTCAAAAGACCTTGCGGAGTTCAATGAAAATGCAAGGGGCTGCGTAAGAAAATGGGAAACTGTAATTTAACCATCGCGCTTCTTCGAAGAATCGCAAAGAGGAAGAGCGCGCGCCTTGACTGCCCCCCACCTCTGCAGATTACCTCGCGCCTCTGAGTCATTCCCTCTTCAAATTAATACCTTTGAAATCGAATGCAATAAGTGCGCATTGTACATTGTATTTAGAATTATTATTCAGTGGGTTGCTTTCGTCCGTGTGGAGGTCTCTCCTCCTGTGTGTGTGTTTTCGCGCAGATCCATTCCGCAGGCAACGTGCGAATGCATCTGGAATCCCAACGTGGGAAGCGAAACGAGGGAACGCTCGCCACGGCTATCCCGAAAGAGCAGCGAGGGAGAGCAGTTGCAATCCCAGCATCTCAGCAGCGCCGGCTCGGTGCTGTGACACGGCCATTGTGAGCCCCTCGTTAGGCCGGTGCCTTCCTCCTCGCTCCACGTTGATTACATCTCCTACCTCTAACACCGTGACTCCCATCTATACCAGTGACTCGCATCTCTAACACAGTGACTCCCATCTCTAACACAGTGACTCCCATCTCTTAAACCGGCTCCTATCTCTAACACTAACTCATATATCTCTTACCCCTCCCAGCTGAACAATAGTTTAAAAAAAAAATAGCTACAAAGCTCAACGGTTCCTTGCAGCTTAAACACAAAGTGCGTGATTGACGGCAGAGGCGGTGAGAACGGCAGGTGAGTGACGTCACCGCCAGCCGACCTCCAGCCCGCGGCGTCGTGACCGTGACCCTGAGTTCACATCCACTCCCGGGTTGGCCCGCGGCGAGACACGCCAAGTCGCGTCGCATGAATAAACAAAGACAGGGAGAGAGAGAGGGACGGCAGGCTCGCACATTCGACGGCTTTACGTAACGGCTGACGTCCCCGTGACGTCTTTTGCCATCAGCGTTTAGCGGCGCCGTGCGGATTTATTTATGAAGAGATCGTATTAGCGCTGTGTGGAGCGCGCATGTTTTCTCTCTGGCGTTATTTCACCGTGACCTTGCCGCGGCTTTGTTTGGAAAGAAAAACAGATTTTCAGAGAATTTGGGTTCTTGTTTTTTGCGGCTATAAAATGGCCTTTCGTTACAAAGGCGTTTGTCGAGTGTGTTTAATGACGAGGCTTTACAGCCTGGCAGGACTACAACAGTGTGTCACGCCAGTTGCTTAAAAAAAATGTTTAAGTGCTTAATCGGCACAGATTCTGCTGCAATTAATGGCCACTGTGCGCCGTGCAGGGCGGCACGGTGGCGCGGTGAGTATCGCTTCCGCCCCACAGCAAGAAGCACCCGGGTTCGAATCCCGACTCGGGTGCCTTTCTGTGTGGAGTTTGCATATTCTGCCCGTGTCCGTTTATGCTACCACATAAACACACATGTAATCATGTGTGTTAGCATGTTTACATATGTATGTAAACATGTTAAACATGGGGCTATCGCTTCCACGATAGCCATCACCTGTTTAGAAGCAGGTCATTACAAACCAGTGGGGTGTCCAGACATTGATCACCCGGTATATCGCTTAGAGTTGCTTAACACCAATAACAAAGATCCCCTCATAGCCTTAACAGACTGTAGGGTCAAGTGCCGTTAGCAAGTAGCACCTATACAGGTCGACACGGCACACGAGTGGGTGGGTGACCAGCACCACACCCGGCCGCCTTTGTCTCCCTAGTGGCAATGTTTACACACTGCACTGGGTACTCATTTGAGGCTGAGTCGACCTAGGGGAGGCCCAGGACCGGTTCAGAATATCGTCACTGGTGTTGGCCGTGGACGGGAATCGAACTCGGGTGTGCCAGGTTTGTAGCCCAGCACGCTAACCACTGAGCCACCGTTCCCCACGCGACGGTGCTATATACCGTACAGAGACAAAGACCCCCCGCATAGCCTTAACAGACTATAGTGTCAAGTGCCGTTAGCGAGTAGCACCCTACGAAGGGCGACACGGCGCACGACAGGAACACGCACACAGACAAGCGACCTCTGTGCCCTGCCAGTGGGTGGCTCACGCACACGGTCTCCGCGTGAATCACTGCGGATTTCCACAGATATGCATCACGTCGCCCGCTAATTAAACGACGGGCTCCTTGCATGGCAACTACAAAGTTGGGATGCAAACCGCGGAGGCTCGCGACCAAACGGAGCGGCTCCCCCGCCTCGCGTCAATCTCCCGTCGCGGGGGGGCCGCGGCCCGGCGCCTGTGATCTGAACTTAAAACGTCTCTCCTGTGACGTCCCTTTTCGCACAGAACTGACCGCTGGTCTCGCCTCTCCTTCCCTCCCCATTCCTTCGCCGCCTTCGTGCCGCCACTGAGTCACCAGGCGGTTTGTTTCCGTCAGACACGGCGCCACCGACGAGGAAATGTCCACATATCCATCGATTATCAGAAACCGCTTAATCCGATACAGGGTCACGGTGAGCCGGAGCCTATCCCGGCAGACATAGGGCGCAAGGCAGGGCCATACTCAGAATGGGACGCCGGTCCATCACAGGGCACCGGGGGCAATTTATTCCGCAGGCCAATTAACCTATGCTGCAGCATGTATTTCGACTGTGGGAGGAAACCGGAGCGTCCGGCGACAACCCACGCGGACACGGGGCGCACATGCAAACTCCAGACAGAAAGGCACCCGAGCCGGGATTCGAACCCGGGAACAAGAGGGATTGTTAACTACAAAAATAAAATTAACAGCGTGCAATCAACGCGCAGGAAATCAGGCGACATTGACGCACACAGACGAACTGACGAACCAATCAACGTTGCTTCAATTGCGCCTCGTTTACAAGCTGAGCACGAGGAAAAAAACCAACCGTCTTGTAACTGAGCGATGTCAGCCTTCTTCTCGCGTCGATGACCTTCATAGTTCAGGCTCCCGCGTGCCTCGCAAAGGGCACCGGGAAGGCATGAGTCACACAATGCTGATGTTCATCATAATAGCTTTGAAAGAATCTAAATTAATCCTCGTAGATTATTTTCGCCGCAATTTATAATTCACACATTTCTAGGCGCGACATAACGGTCGACGTTCCAACAAACTGCGCATCGCTCCACTCTCTCTCTCTCACTCTCTCCTCTCTACCACCTCCCCTCCATCCAGCGCTCAGAGCGTTTGTTTGAAATAGGAGGTTCCGTGGTTTTATGAGGAGGTTTCAGCTCCAGCTGACAGCCCGTGATTATAACCGCTTGCCTCCTTTTAACGTGGGAATCCTATTTTCTCTTAGGGAGCTCGCACACACACACCGCAGTGGAAATACCGATGTTCCATGTGTTACACAGAAAGGCCTCAAAGCATTGCAGAGGCACAGATAACCGTGATGGGATTCCCAAACCCGAAACCACGCACTCCAAACCCAAAGATTGGGTAAGATTTAATCGGGACGCTATGGCACCTGACAGCTTTCCTGGCGATTATACAGGAGGGTGGACAGAGGCGAGCTGGGAGCGCCTTCCCCGAGCTGCATCAAACACAAGGTTGGTTCCGAACACGTCTGGATACCATACCAAACACAAAGACCCCCCAATTAGCCTTAACCAACGATAGACGATGTTTACACACGGCACAGGTACGCATTTTTGGCTGGGTCAACCTAGGGGAGACCCAGTACCGGTTCAGAAAATCGTCACTGGTGTTAGCCGTGAGCGGGACACAAACTCGGGTGGCTGGGTTCGCAGCGCACCGCTCCCCGCCATACCTCACACACTGCAACAACATTTCCATCATCGCGTGCGATTAATCGTGACAGTGATTCACGCGCCGGTCATTTATATTACAGCAGAGGCATTTGATTTCGCTCAAACACTTTAGTCGATACCCTCTGACCAATTACATAAGTTGGGTTTGAAGGCGCCCAGGAAATAATCTTGTCGATTTTTTTTGTAATTTATTAAAAGCCTCCGGATGTGAGACGGGCTCGCGGCTCGCTGTCATGCGCCTCCTGCGACCGCGAGGACAACAAAGCGGTCGCGACGCAGCCGCTATATTTCTCCCGCGTAGGGAAATAGGTTAAACCATCAAAGCGCCGCTGGGATGAAAGGGGACCACGAAGGTGAGATGACGACGCCGCCTCTTACGCAGCTTCTCACGATCGTTTGAGCGAGTGCTCACCGTGGTTTAACACACACACACACGCACATTGGCACCGGTAAAGGTCTTCCCCGAATGCGAAAAAATTACGCATCGTTTTTTGAGCTTTTTGTCTTGCGCGGCACTGATTACCGTATGGTTACGGCTACAGTTTTATCTCTGCACAATTTAATGCTGGAAATCCGTTAAATTCGTTGCATTACCTTCTAATTGATGGTTGCTCTTCAAAGCTGTTCTTTCGGGATATCCGTGTCGAGCACTCCCCTTCTGTCGTATTGTTTGTGTCGATTAATCGGCACGTTTGTTGTATCGCAGGAGTCCCGATTCCAGAGCTGGCGGGATTTTCTGCCGCAATAATAAACATCTATAATTTGTGGGTTGATCGAGCATGTGTGAGCACGGAGCCACCGCTGGGCAAGGACGCGACGGTTCAATCCCAACCACTGTGAGGTTACTTGTATTGAGAATCACCAAAGCGCCGTGATTGATCTAGCTTCATGGAACAACGTGGCCGAGCGTCAACACGGTTGTGACTATGTTGCAGCAGTCTACTGATGAAGCCCAGCAGATGAACACTGCAGGTGTGTTAACCAAACATACATGTGCCGTCTGCTTCAGTGGACGCCAAAAACCCCGTGGCGTTATTTGATAATCTAACGGTTCGAGTACAGCACGCATAACTGTGCCCGCCGCCTCACAGAGAACCATCCAGCTGGCTGCTGCACGCGAGTGGATTGTAGCGAGCAGAGCGTGTGTCCAACCATCCACCGCTGGATGAAGACTTCCCCAGGCCTCCGCCATCCCTCAGTTTCTCCGATGCCACCGTAATCCCATCTCGCTCCTGCCCCGCGAGCTGACGTCCACTCGCTCCATCTCCACGGTGGCCGTCCTCTCGGTAGCATTCGCTCCTTTGGTCACGAGTTTGTCAGCAGGCTCGCCCACAGGCCATCATTCGTTCTCGCGACGGTGTGTCCTGCCCGAGCACATGTACTTCCCATCGCAGTCACCATGATCGACGGTTGACATTACACACCCTCTCACATTACCACGAAAAGGAACAGGCTCTTGCCTGGTGTTGAAAACTTTCTTGCTGTCCTTTCATCTACTGGCTGGTTCGTATCCTTCAAGTCTGACACTTTCATTGATCTCCAGATGATCCACTAACCCCGTCTCGGGATGTGGGGGGGTGCTCTCAAGAGGATAGGGGGCTTAAGAAATTATTCCATGGGGCTGAGGCATGCTAACAGCTCGTGCTCCTGTGATGGAAATGCGGAGGTCAATCGTGAAACACGATACTGTGAACACTGACAATGTGCTGTATTTATGTCCTATAAATATAATGTATCCTGAGCTACACGGCTCCATAGAGGCCCATCACGGTGCAGACACCCACACACACACACACACGGAGCCGGCGTTGGGGCGGCTGCCTGCCCGCGTGCGTGTGTGTGTAGGTGGGTGGGGGAATGGCAGATCAGCTCCGTGGAGCTGATCTGCCCTCTGACCATCGGCTTGTCATCTGTAGGATGCGCCTGCCATTCTTCCACGCCGGTGGTGGGCGTACACGTAGGACCCCA
>JAZEWU010000022.1:7300958-7315667 GCA_036362915.1 Geotria australis | reverse complement strand
CGACCTAACAGTTAGATATATGTTGATTGTTACAGCATAAAATACTTACCAGTGAGCTTGCAAGCTCTGGATGCGGGATTCCTGTGACACAACACTGGTTCCCGTCTCTAACACTGACTCCTGTCTCTAACACTGGCTCCCGTCTCTGACACTGGCTCCTGACTCTGACATTGGCTCCCGTTTCTAACACGGGCTCCTGTCTCTAATACTGACTCCCGTCTCTAACACTGGCTCCCGAATCTAACACTGGCTCCTATCCCTAACACTGGCTCTTGTCTCTAACGCCAACTCCCGTCTCTGCCACTGGCTCCCGTCTCTTACGCTGGCTCCCGTCTCTAACAGTGGCTGAGTGGCAGGGGCATGTCTTAGCCCTGTGCAAGAAAACCCACACAGACACAGAACATTCTTCTTTGCGATTCTTCGAAGCACGATGGTCAGCCTCTGGACATCGTTGTCTTTCAGCTCGGCCTCGAAGTGTTTGGTAGAATTCGCAGGTAATACCAAGTATTACCTGACAGGGATCGCGACGTGAACGCTTCTACCTTGACCCCCAGAACATTGAAACCCGACAAAGAAATCCGTCCAGATGGTGCTTACCACATCCGCCCTTGTAGTTAAAACGACGCTTCCCCGTCCACTTGCAGGTGGAGAATGAGCGTCTTTCAAAAATAATAATAACGGCTATACACGCCGCAAAGTTTTGAAAACTTACAACGCACTGTCAACACTGTACGCGCGTACAGTTCAAATTCTTCCACGCCCCCAACCTGACGTAAGGACGTCAATCCACAGACGTAAGCACGTAATGGATGACGTAAGCACGTAACGCATGTCACCGCTACTCAGACAACCCTGGTAGGGGGGTGGTGATAGGATCCAGCGTTAGATGCAGGAGGCACTCGGGTCCATGACACATCACACGTTGTTTCCCCCTCGTGTCTGTCTCTCTGCCTTCCTGTCTCTGTGTCCCTATGTCTCTCCATGTAGCTCCCCCTCCATCCCTGGCTCCCTCCGTGTTTGCCTTCAAGGAAGTGATGGCCATCTTAGGGGACGCTGGCAGAATGTTGCCGCTCTTAAGATTGCCAGTTTCACGACCTTGCAGTATATTCGAAGTAGCCTTAATCATTTTCTGTTGCTTTGGTTGTTATTTCTGTTGCTTTGGTTGTTATTGTTTTTATGCTTTCGTTGTTGGCATGCCGTCCTCTTCGCGGCCCTTGTGCGGCGGTTTGTGACCCTCGGGTGAAAGGCGCTATATAAATTTAAATTATTATTATTATTATTGTTTGACTGTCAGTTGAACTGTCGTGATGTTGTTGACGTGCCGATCTCTGCACAGCTCGGATGTAGTAAAATTAAAAAAAAAACCCAAAAAATAAAATGTTGCTGATTTTCCGTTCTCTGTCGTTGTTGGCGTGCCGTTCTCTCCGCAGCCCTGTGCAGCGCTTTGTGACCCTCGGGTGAAATGCGCTCTATAAATGCTGCTATTATTATTAAACTGTGCCCGCAGGAGGGGAGAGCGCGCACGCTTAAGAGGCTTAGTGTGATGAGAGCCGCCCGCGCCTTTGGAACGCTCCCAGAGACGGTGGCGCAGGAGGGGAAGCCCCGCGGATTACCTCAAGAATAGTTGGCCGAGCAATCAGCAAATGAAGCATCAGAGCGGCAGATGGGAGGCATTTTCAGGCTGCAAACAGAACGAGGCAATTTTAGAGTCTGTTCTTTCGGGACAGCCGCGTCACTGAGTGCTCTCTCCCTCGCGACGTTTCGCCTCCCGCGTTAGAAGCATCGTCGTTGTTGCTCCGCAGCCCTGTCCAGCGCTTCGTGACCCTCGGATGAAAGGCGCTCTATAAATGCTATTATTATTATTGTCTTGCTTCTAACGCGGGAGGCGTTTCGTGCGCCCTCGCGAAACGTCGCGAGGAAGAGCGCTCAGTGACACGGCTATCCCAAAAGAACAGCTCTGGAGAGCGACCTTCACGAATCGAGCCGTGGAAACCTTACACCAGTACAGAGGCAATTTTAATCGCAGAGAGCAGGAGCAGAGGGCTTCGCGAACGGTTGAGGCAGAGTACGGGGGTTCAACTGAGGATGTACTTTTTACGGGGCCAAATCTGTGAGTCTTTGCAGCACCCGCACGAAAGCTAATGCAGTAATCCACAACTCAAGTAATTAACTGCCTTGCTGGCGTGGGACCCTAGCGTTGAGGCACAGCGATTGTGAGCATGGAAACAAAACAACATTCCTTCTGTGGGTAACAAATTCAGAACGCCACAGGACCGCCCACGGATGAAACTCATTCTCTGGAAGGCGTCTCAGAGTGGTTTGGTCTTGTGGTTTGGAAGGCTAAAGTCTTGAGTCAGACTTTGGACCATCTGAGATCTTGGGTTCAAAACCAGGTTTCAGCCAAATGCGGTTATGCACGGCTCTCAGGTGTAGCGAGTATTTGTCTCAACCTGAGAAACAATGTCTGCACAAAGATCTGTAGATATTTCTTGTTTTAATTCAGCCCAGTTTAAATTCAGCGATAAGCGATGAACCAATTTTTATCCGGTCAAATACAGTGCAGTGGTTGAGCTATTGATCTCTCCAGAGTGATTCAATCGAGTGTCACTTCATGGGACTGTAACAGTGCTCATCCTATGGACAGACTGGCTCCCACCATAGATTTGTCGAATTTCCACCACTGGCTCCGGCCTGCCAATGAAGAAAAGCGCCACCCCAAAGCTCGCTTGAGCAGGGAGACGTTTTACTGTCAGTCTGTTAATAGTGTAACGAGCACCGGCTAATATTGGGAACATTGCCCATCGTAAAGTGACGACAGAAGTACAAAGTGATCCATTTACAACTACAACGCTAATATAACACGGCGACATTAAAACAAAGGTTCCATTAATGTCACGACTAGTCCGGCACCAAACACAACACGCACATCGCATCTTTGACAACTCTTCTGATTCACAGAGACCAACATTACTGGTTTTCTTGTGCTATTCAGCGATACGTAAGCTGAGATGGCTATCGGTGAGAGAGAGGGTCATTCGACATCAGAACGAGATCTATAAACAGATCGCCCCGTGTATCAGGGTTGCCACCTGCCAGGGCCATTCTTTTGGCCAGACGCAGGCCTAGCTGCTGCTCCCTGCGGGTAACCAACCGACTGAGACGGCTCTCCTGACCAACCCTCATTCACAGCCGTGCTACAGTGGCATCCAGGCCACTTTACAAGCCCAGGCCGATGCTGGGTACCCAAGGAAGGCAGCAGCTAGCTCGCCCGAACACCCATCGGTAACGGCTTGTTTTCCCCGAGTCAGCAGAGCTATTTTTGTGTTTACAATTATCGATTGCAAAGCACGAGGTCACCCAAACCGTAAATAGCATGTACGAGAGGCGGTATCGAGCTGTGTGCCGGGGCGCCGGGCGGTTGTGAGTGGGAGTCTCCGGGAACTGTGAGTATGGCAGCACGGGAGGTTCAATGACAATGCAAGGGGCTGTGTAAGAAAATGGGAAACTGTAATTTAACCATCGCGCTTCGAAGAATCGCAAAGAAGAAGACGGGAGGTTGTTTTTCCACTGTGCTGTGGATGCACGCTCACACTGCCGGCGATACGGCGATATGACACGTCTCACGATACGGGGTCCGCGATAATCGTATCGTCCGTTTGGCAGAAAAAAACAATTCCCTTTCTTTGATGACGGTTGTTCGTTCTGTACATTGATATGTGTTTCTTCCTGACGGAATATTGCGTGGAACTCGAATGCGGTGACTGAAGCGCTACAAAAATAGTAGACATTACATGAGTGCTTCGTAAAAGATTTAGCGAATAAGCTGGCGATATGGCGATTATGTGACTCCAGGTTTGGTATCGTTCCAGTCATAAACTAATTAATTCCCGTGTGAAGTTGCAACCATTGGAAGGCTAATGGCCAAAAAACCTTGTGCAAACTGCAGTTTAAAAAAAAAAACCTGCTAATCAATCTTGATTCTTCCTTGAAGTTCATCAAGGCATCGAGAAACATTAAAATGAAAATGTGAAATATAATTACAAAGGTAAGGAAAACCGGCGTCATCATAATCGGAAGTACAGCTTAATGAAATGTAATGTGGTCTTGCGAAGGACTATAATCAGCCCCCTGCCGTGCCCGGCGGTAACCGCGCCGCGTGTGGAGACGGTGTCTCCGTGTGGATCTTGCGCGGCCAGCCTCCGGAGCAGCGTCAGCCCCGCTGTGTTACGAAACGGTTCTCGGAACATGATGTCATAGAGGTTCTGCTGAACACCAATACACACACGCCTCTTATGCAACGCGAGACGACTGGCCTGCGTCAACGTCACCCGCGTGCGTTATATCGATCGTCAAGTTCGCGGTGCCCGCCTCTAGAATCGTACGTCTAATAAACAGACTCGGTGTTTTTTTTCTACTCGTCTTGTTTTAATCGTAATTTATAACGAGCCGCGCATATTCGTTCGGTGTCGAAGGTATTCAAAGAGAGAACGATTCAGAGGAAACCGTGGAGGGGCGGAGGGAAGGCAGCCACGCGGTTAGCCGGCGCCAACAATTGTCAGACATTGCGTCCGATAGATTATAATAATAATAGCGTTTAATATAGCGCCTTTGAAGCATCATCAGGCGTGGCAGGCGAAACGTCACGAGGGGGAGAGGGAGATCGCTCGACACGGCTATCCCGAAAGAACAGCTCTGAAGAGCAACCATCATGAATCGAGCCGTGAAAACTTACATGAATCCAAAACCTTTTCTCTCCTCGTGTTAGTGACTGAGACATTGTGCCAGCCACTCTTGCAAATAGGCGCCCAACATACGTCTTTCGTTTACATGTTTTGCTTACAACCATATGTGGGTTTCTTTGCAAACTTGACACTTTGTGAAAGGTGTCCATTTGGTGTTTAACTATCTTTCCAGAAAGTGTGAAACCTTTAGTCTTTTGACATCAACACATTCATATATTAATACATCAAGTTAAATAGAAACCTTTACAAAACGTACCGATTGAGTCGGTTGGATGATATTCCTGCGGTCGGCTCAGTGACGCCGCATATAGCCACGACCCTGTTTACGAGGCTGCGTCACTAAACATAGACCGGAATGTTTCGTGTCCGAGGGCCGGGAGAACTCCGCAGCGTTTTGGCGACGATCGTGGAAATTAGACGATCGTGGAAATTAGACGGGGAACCGTCCGTTCCCCTCCCCCGCGATCTAGTGAATGTGTAGCAATTAGGAGTCGTGAGTCAATCCACAATCGATTTCGTGTTTACCGGTGGTTGGTGAGGGCGGCACGGTGGTGCGGTGAGTAGCGATGCCGCCTCACAGCAAGAAGGGTCCGGGTTCGAATCTCGGCTCGGTGCCTTTCTGCATGGAGTTTGCATGTTCTCCCCGTGTCCGCGTGGGTTTTCGCCGGGCGCTCCGGTTTCCTCCCACAGTCCAAAGACATGCTGCTGCATAGGTTAATTGGCCTGCGGACTAAATTGCCCCCGGTGCCCTGTGATGGACTAGCGTCCAATCCTGGCTATATCCCTGCCTTGCGCCCTGTGTCTGCCGATATAGGCTCCGGCTCACTACGACCCTGTAGTGTACAGGATTAAGCGGCTTCTGGTAATGGATGGATGGACGGTGGTTGGTGAATGTGTAGCGGCCACTAGTGGCTGTCACGGTCACACACAACGTTCAGCATTACCCACGTGATTCCTGCACGCATCGTGCGAATGAGTGCATATTTTTAATCCAGGATTCGATAGATGACCACACCTCTAGTCGACGTATAAAGTGACTCGTGTATAGATGTCCCACGGGCTTCTAGTGACCCGCTTCTCAACAAGACGCTGTGGAAACGATGGCCACGTAGCTTACACAGGAGGGAGTCAAGGATTTACTCCGTGAAGTGGGGTCGCTTGGACACGCGTAGAGGCTTCTAAGCAAAATGCTGTTTTGTATATAACATCTCCCTATTATTTTGGCCGGGGTGTCCCTCGGGTGCAGCGCTTTGTGACCCTCGGGTGAAAGGCGCTCTATAAATGCTATTATTATGACCTGGACTTTTGTGAGAAAGACCCTTAGCCTCACAGTGGATGGGCAGGACAGCAACCGCCCATCACTGCTTGCCCGACTTTCGACATTGGCTGGGCTGACATTAGAGATGCGGATTGTTGACTTTAAGGCACAGTTGCTAAGCAGGGCCCCCCTAAGTCCTTTACGCAACGTAGGCAGCGACGGGGCGTGCTAAGTAGATGAGCTCTGCCAAGCTGCTCGGAGTCAACCTGGGGGTGAAACGAGGCCAGCCAGACGGACGAGTAACGAAGAAGACGGTTTCGGAGCCGAGTAGTTCAAGGGGGATGTCGCCTGTAGTGAGGTCAGTAAGGTGAGTTTGTATTTAAGCTGGAAGAGACCACCACTGAGATAGCGCCAGTCCGACAGACACTGCTTCCTATATATTATGACGTTATAATAATAATATTAATAATTTTACATTTATAACGCGCACATATTAATTCACTGTCGAAGGTACTAATTCGACGAGAGAACGACTCAGAGGCGCGAGGAAAGTGCAGAGAGGCGGAGGAGGCAGCCAGGCGGTTTTGCCGGCGCCATATTGCCACACACTGCTTCCCATATATTATGATTTCATCGGCCAAATAATTAATGAGTGATTTTTTTTAAGTTGTGGGAGGAAACCGGAGAACCCGGAGGAAACCCACGCAGAACAGGGGGAGAACACACAAACTCCACACAGAAAGGCAACACCCGAGCCGAGATTCGAACCCGGGGGCTTCTTGCTGTGGTTTTTTTTTGTGGAACCCGTAGGAAACCCACGAAGAACAAGTGGAGGTATACACAAACTTCACAGAAAGGCGCCGAGGCGGGAATCGAACTGGCTCGGGCAGGACTTGCTTTATGTGAGGCCCAGAAAGTTATCACTGTGCCACCCTGCCGCCCAAATCTTGTCATGGGATTACACAACCAAGTTGTCTGACTAATCCCCGGGGTGCGGACCGCATATTGGGCTCCCAAGTGGCGCCCACTTAAGTGGACGTTAGCCACGACACGGCAGACTGCAAAGCCTTCAGCAAGCCGTTGTCACTTTGGCAGAGGCGCCGCCACTGGGTGTGAGGAAAACCCCAGAGATTATATCCACATTCCCCGGTAGTTCTGAGTCTGCGTCGGTCTCCATAACGTGACGCTGGTGCCGATGGTGCTGATGACGGAACCTTCGGATTCACGGCAGCGCATGAGCAGCGGGCGCAGCGCCGGCTCAGTATTCAGCAGTTCAATATATTCAAGTGAGTCGAGCATTATACTCTAGTTCGGTTTAGTTAAATACATGCTAGTGTTTGGCCGTGCTCCATATGTCGTTGCAACATTGAGTAATGGTCGCAATTAGGCAATACCGGGTCACTGTGCCTCTAATTCACCCGATACGATAACTTCCAATAAACATTCGCTTGCAAAACACCCAGGGCTGCTCAGAGAGGGGAATTTTCCCCGGCCCTCACAAAGAGGGCCCCTTAACAAGCCTGTGGATGGCAGATAGATAGATGTTTATCATAACAGCACTAAAATACCCGGCGAGCTTGCAAGCTCAGGAAGCGGGAATTCTTGCGACACAACAAACGTACGCGGAACTTAACGGTGGAATAATATAGAGACGCCACGTGGCATTATCGCCGTTCACGAGAGGCCCGTCTTCCCAACGCGACGCCACTTGCAGGCACCGCTTAGTGACCGGCTCTCCAACTGTAATTCGGATGTAACGTTCTTGCCGCTTTCCGTCTCCGTAATCCGAGGATGCCCGCGCCACCGTCAACAGGGAGCGGCGGCGTTAATCCCGCTCTCCGGGACACAATCCCATCGCTGTTAAACAAGAGCCGCCTTCGGCATTATGCCCTCGGCTCGGCCTGGATCATAAAACGCGCCCCCAGCCCGGCTGGGCGATGGATTTGCCTGCAAATGAGAGGCAGCCATCCCGACGGACGGTCCCGTCATACGTGTGTTATCACGCTCGTAATGTTAACCATACGTATGTTGACACGCTCGCCGTGTGGTGATGTTGCGCCGAGCGTGACGGCGCGAGACACGACATCACACGGGGCGAGATTAGCGGCGGTGCAGTCGAGATGGTTTACATTAGGCGAGAATAATCTGTCGTTAAATTAAATCGCATCACGGTTCGTGATAATTGATAGAGTCAGGATTACGGGTTGATGCTGAGAGAGGGTGTCCCCATATAAATGGAAGCACGGGGACGCCTTGTTCTGAAGTGACGGCCGACATCTCAAACAGGGTTCAGCGTCATTTTCCTGACGGTATGCAAACGTGTAAGAGCAATAATGGCCAACGTTGCGAAAAAAATTATACGAATAAAGTAGATTTTGACTTTGTGTACTGATGTTGGTTTTAACGGCTCGATGCATAAGAATAGCTTTCCAACGCTGTTCGTTCGAGATAGCCGCGTTGAGTGCTCGCCCTCTCTCCTGCTGTAATAATAAACACCTATCTATCTATCTATGTCTCCTTCACGACATTCCCCGTCGGCGGCGGCTGCGAGATATTCCTCCCAGGACGCGCGCCTGACGTCACCGTCTCTCACAAGGACGCAATCTCCACCCCAGGCCTCGGCCGAAGCCCACAGATGACCACGAGGTGGATCGTCTGTTACACGTACGTGTTCCCAATTTGCTCGACTGTTCGTCCGGCTGATAAGATTGACCGTTGGCCTCAAGCCCAAAGCATTTGCATTCGTTGTGTTGTTCAGCGGCGGTAGTGGGCAGGGTAACGCAGCGGTAACATCTGCGCCTCGCGGAAATAAAGTTCTGCCCGAGGTGGTTCGATTGCCGCCTCGGGCGCGTTTCTGTGTGGAGTGTGTGTGTTCTCCCCTCTGCTCTGCGTGCGTTTCCTCCGGGTTTGTCCGAACCTGCATCGTAACACCACACGCTGTGTGTACGTGTTTGTATTGGACGGGTTTCGTGGTACTCGCCCAAGGGTGATCTTGTAAAATGAGACAAAACGTAAAGAGGGTTTGAGTGTCCAGGAGGAGGATTTGAATACCCTCTAGCGCCATCGCGGTAACGGGCAAACATTGACTCTCGGATCTATATGACCAATATTGCTACTGGCTGTGGGCTGGGTGGGCAGCTGTGTTTGGGCAGCCGACTCACAACTGGAACTTCCCGAGTTTAAATCCTGATCGAGGGTCAACAATTAATCGGCCTATCACGTCATAATATACAGGACGCAGTGTCTGGTGGATCGGCGCCGGCTTATGTTTTATCCCTGCACCATTTATCGCTGTACATTTTAATAAATTCCTCGCGTTACCATCCGATTTTATATACTGTTCACGTCGTTCATACGTTCGTTGCATCGCAAGGAATCCCGCTTCCAGAGCTCGCAAGCTCACCGGATATTTTCCGCTGTCATAATAAACGTCCCGTCTCTGCGGGGTTACCCGCGCGCGGTTCCGAGTCCGTGTTCTCTTCGAGCGAACCGCTTCGAAATTGAATGCAGACGCGCCGCGCGTTACAGATTGCACGCGTTATTGCGTTACGCTAGAGGAGCCGCGCCACGTGCCCGGGCGAACGCGTGAGAAGCTGGTTGCCCGCCTCCCCTCCCCCGTGCATTTCATCACCTAACTGCGACGCGCGTCCTCTGCCAAGCAAATCGGGCGGCACGATGTCGCAGCTATAATATTAGAGCTAACCGCATGCTGCTACGGCCGCTTGGTCATGGGACTTTTGCTGTTTCCAGGCCCATTAGGGCTGTGCACGTAGCCCCAATGGTCAGGGGCGCCTCGCTACTCAGCCAGCTGGCACGGAGCCTGCGGTCGGACTCCCCACACAGCCTCCCGTCAACGGTGATTGCCCGCAGGGAATTACTAAAGCACACGCTCTACCCATACAGCGGATGTGAAAGATCTTCCAACATTATCACTCAATTGGGTAGGTCCACGCAGCTTGTTGGAAAATCGCAAATCCCCAATGGGGTTCCAATGCAGCCGGTGTATAAAACACCCTAATCATGCATACATACATTTTCAGAAACCGCTTGATTCTGTACAGGGTCGCGGTGAGCCGCAGCCTATCCAGGCAGACACAGGGCGCAAGGAAGGGGAACACCGCGGATGGGACGCCAGTCCATCGCAAACACCCTTATCGTTGGCTAGAAAACGTCAGGCTCATAGAGTTCATAGTGAGGCTTTGTTTATGAGTTTAGGTCATGTGGAAAAAGTGTGTAAGTGTTGTGCCATCTTTTGAGGTAAGTGATGCATGTGCTCGCTCGTCTGCTCCAGCATATCGACGGGTGCACTTCACTTACACACCTTTTTCACATGGCCTAAACTCATAAACAGAGCCTCACTATGAAGAACATTGGTCATGAAAGCCTACGAGTTACGGCTCGTAGAGTGTCCGTTGCACGCGCGCGAATGCAGAGGCGCTCGGCTCCGTTGAAGGCCGCGGCTCGAGTGTTGCAAATTTAAAACTGCTCCGGCGACGCCGTCGGCTGCTTCTCCGATAAGCTCTGATCGAGGGTCGCGCCAGCAAACGATGCTAACAAGCCTGGAACATTAAGAACGCGACTCGCTCGGAACGAGGGCACACTGGAGGAGCACGCGGAATGCGGACACAAATAGAGACCAAGGAGGCATAGCTGTCAGCCGCAATATTTGATGAATTAAAAAGAGGCCGGGTCGCGGAGCGAAGGGACGAGTGATACATTGTAAAGCGCCGCTTTAGCCGCCGCACGCTCCCTGATTGGTGGCCAGATCCCATTTCAGGTTACATCAGCCAAGACCGAGGGCGAATTTGCGATGGAAACCGCTGCTATTTTTAGCGTCAATTTCTGTTGAGGGCGCTATTTGTGGCCAGCGCCCCGAAGGCGGCTCGGCAAAGGTCGCGTCTCGCGCCGCTAACGCGCCTCATGATCGTTTCGGAGGCCGCCCAGGTCGCCCTCTCTCTAGCTCTCCCATCTGTGCCGCAGAGGGAAATAACAGTAATTTATTTAAATTACAAAGTCAAACGGACGTCAGTGTGTCCTCCTGCTCACGCGATCGCCGGCCGATCATTTGTCGCTGGTTTGTGGCCCTCGGTCCACAATTCCTTCGGCTCAAAACACGATTCGCTCCCTACGTAAACACTGTCCCTAGCTCACGGTGGTGCTGGCCAAGCGGTAACGTTCGGGGAAATTCCACCGTTTGTGAAACGACGTGGCTTTCTACTGATGTAGGTTTTCACGGCTCGACGTATGATGGTTGCTTTTCAAAGCCGTTCGTTCGGGATAGCCGTGTCGAGCGCTCGGTGGCTGCTGAAAAGCAACCAATCGTGACGCGATTTTGGCGATAACGTTACAGCAAATATATTGCTTGTTGTTGCTCGTACACGCAACACCTTTGCCCCCTCGCACCGTCCTCATAATGGGGGGCTCATGTCCGCGGCACACGCTTTCCATTTCGCGCGATATTCGGCGTCGCGGAGATTCCAGTCGGGCAGCTGGCGTCCCAGCCGCCGGTTCCGTGTCCTCCGGCTTCCCTCCCACTGTAATTACAGTTTAATCGACGCACCCGGTGCATTGCTAGGCCATTATATGTTTATCCAAAGTGTCTCCGAGGGTCTCAGGGCGTGACGGTAATTCCACGATTTTCTGCCAGGAGCCGATCTCTCTATGAGACGACTGTAGACTTCCGCGGAGTGATTATGGGCTGGGTTGAACCCCTGACCGGGATTATATCGCTGACCTTGCAACTGTTGAGCTCTCCAATAATAGTAAAAATTAATTACATTTATATAGCACCTTTCGCCTAGAGATCCCGAGGCCCTGCAAGAAACTGCAGAGAGGCGGGTGATCGGCCCTCACGCGGTCAGCCACTGCGTCCCTACATATTATGATGGTATCGGCCAGTTAATTAGTTTCTGTTGTTGTTGTGGGAGAAAACTGGAGAACCTGGGCCAAACCCACGCGGCACATGGGGAGAACACACAAACTCCGCACAGTCAGCCGCGCGAGGCGGGAAACGAAGCGCCAGAGGCAGGGCATTCTCTCTGCGAAGCGTAGATGTTACCACTGCCGGCCAACCACAATGCGTGACCGCTGGAGCTGAGCCTCCCACGCTCAGCTCGCTCCATCACCATTACCCCGGCAATATAGCGCAAGGCTAATGTATTGGCCCACGGTTACACTTAACGGGAAATGCATACGCATTCCCATGCTCGTTAGCCTAATGTACAGCGTATATGTTATTTTACAAGGCAGTGGTATTGACGTGCCTGATTGGTTTCCGTGGTGCGCATCGCGAGGAGATAACCGGATTGCAGCAGAGACTACAACTCGACCGGTAGCAGAATGACAGCGGGACCGGGGTTAGCACTGTGCCGTCCGTTTGGGCCACGTGGTGGAGTGCAAGCGGGCATCCAATTAGTGAGTGGGACACGCAAGCAACGCGTGACATCGAGCAATTAAAAATATATGTAACTAGCGTATGTATTAGCGGCTGTCACTGTTTGTGTAGAGCACGCTAAAGCGAGGAAAGATATGCAATCAATTTGTTCCAGCTCGGTTACGCATTCCCGTTTCGTAACGACTTGTAATTTTGGAATTCTTACCGCGGTGCGCAGTCTGACGGCGCTGATGTTGTGCTTTCCAGTTTCGAGAAGTGTGGCTCGTTTTTTTTTTATAAATCTCACAAAGCCCGCTTCTCGTAAATCAATTTACAATAAAATATTTAAAAAACAGAGTCTGCATTAAAAAATAATAATAAGGCATGATTCACGTTTTGGCAGGGAGGAATTTTTTCCAACTAATGAATGAAAATAAGATGTTTAGTTATTTTATTTTTACATGTCCGTGATAAATACCATTGAAAGAGACGTACATTCGTATTGATTTAAAATGCATCAAACCGCGTTTGTAAGAATTCTTTTCAGGATCAGTTTTGTAATGGGTTTGCCGGTCACTGCGGGTTGGTGACCGGGGTGTTGGGGGATATCACCGCTGGTGCTAGCTGTGACCGGGAATCCAACTTAGGCGGCCAGGGTCAGAGCGCAGCGTGCAAACCTCCGTGCCACCGCTCCCCCAGGTCCAATGCTATGACGGAGTGATAACACACACACAACTGCCGATACGTGCCTTCGGTGACCCGGCTATAGCGACGGCACGACGTGCATCGAGTTAGTAGTGCCTAACACCATAGCAAAGACAAGACAAAGATCACCCGTGAAGCCTTAAGAGACTGTAGGGTCAAGTGCTGTTAGCGAGCACCTGTGAAGTCCAGCGCGTCACACGAGGAGGTGGGTGTCCAGCACCACGACCGGCCGCCTTTGTCTCCCTAGTGCCGATGTTTACTCACCGCACAGGTACTCATTTAAGGCTCAGTCGACCTAGGGGAGGCCCAGGACCGGTTGAGAAAATCGGTCCCTGGGAGTTAGCAGTGAACGGGAATCGAACTCGGCTCGCCCGGTTCGTGGCGCAGCGCGCTAACCGCCACACTGCCGCTCCCCACATTCGCACACACTTACACCTTCCCACACACATTCACAATATCAAACGTTTAATTAGTTTTAATTAACACGTGAAGGAAATCCCGTTTGGCTGCCGTATGTTGTGGGTGTGTGAAACGGGGGGTGTGGTTAGCGCGCTGGGCTACAAACCTAACGATTTTCGGAACCGGTACTGGGCCTCCCCTAGGTCGACTCAGCCTTAAATGAGTCTCTAGGGCAGCTTGTAAGCATTGCCACTGGAGAGACAAAGGCGGCCGGGTGTGGTGCTGTTCGTGTGCCGCATCGACCTTCATAGATGCTCACTAACGGCACTTGCCCCCTACAGTCTGCTAGGATAGAGAAGGAACACTCGACAGGGCTATCCCCAAAGAACAGCTATGGAGAGCAATTCTCATACACAAGCGGGCCTTGAGGTGCAAAGGTTTGAGAACCCCTGCCTTGAAAATGCTATCTTTATAACAGCGGTATGAAGTTAACCACCTGAAATTTAAGTTTTGATTCGAAGTGCTTATCTCAATCGGCTGGGGGTCAAGGTAGAAGCGTTCACGTCGCGATCCCTGTCAGGTAGTACTTGGTATTGCCTGCGAATTCTACCAAACACTTCGAAGCCAAGCTGAAAGACGACCATGTCCAGAAGCTAGCCATCGTGCTTCGAAGAATCGCAAAGAAGAAGAATCTCAATCGGCTACCCTGATCCACCGCTTCGAATTCCATACTCCTACGGCAGTTGTTTGTTTAACCATATGATTGTCTGAGTAAATCCCCCCCCAACAGTGATTTAATCTCTAACCTGGAAATCACGAGTCAATTTCTTTTACCTACAATGATACACGAGCAGAGATATTTTTGGTTCTGGGGCCATGGAAACACACAGAATCAAGCGACCACTGGCACCTTCAGCGTTGGACCAAACGCACAAAACATGAGTCAATTGCATATATGTTTCCGTTCAAGGCAGAACTGGCTCTGAACACGGTGCCTTTTAATAGAAAACGCGGAGAGAGAGACGCGCTGCGGTTTGTCCTTTTGCCCGCTCACAACGCGAATCAAGCGCCACGAAAATACTTTCGCAAACGCTGCATGAATTTCCACAACAAGCCGCCGCTCTGCCCTTGTCCGTGATTCGGAGTCGCACGCAACGCGGGATTGTGTCCTTGTCTTCAGCAGCAGCAGCAGCAACAACAGGAACACGCCATGACTCGGTGACATTCACCCG